>JASAMZ010008136.1:0-15834 GCA_030248115.1 Linhomoeus sp. GSCO2_2 | reverse complement strand
TCCAATTCTTTTTTTGCCGCCTCGGCACTATCAAGTATCTACAACATAAAAAGATAGTATATTCATTATAGCAACTTTTTCGAGTTCTACCTTAGACACAATTTCAGTATTTTAAAAATTTAAATTTTCGATTTTCCCGCCAAGGGGGTCACGCAGCGTGACCCTGTTTGTAGTCCATTTGCCCACCTCTAACCCTACCCCAATTCCAAAAGACCGTTTGCAAATTGGCCGCCTCCACGCAGCTTACATCCGTTGCAATTTTTTGTAGTTTTCGCGCACAAACGCTATATCTCCACATTTTTTTGTGAGATAAGAAACTTCAAAAAATTATGTCACAATTTGTTATCGGCATACCAACCTTTCAGTTTTCTCATTCACATTCGTCAATAAATGACGTTCTATTTTTGACAATTTACAGAAATTTTGACCACGAATAATTTAGTATTCGACTAAATTCCACATCTGCAAAAAAATTTCTTTGTTTTACAAGTATCCGCGGTACATGCTCCTAGTTCCTGAAGAAATTTCGCGGCTAGCGCTAAGGCTCAGACGAAAAAGTAATTTTCGACATTTGAATTTTAATTGCGAATATCTCGAAAATGCGAAATTCGCAAACAGGAACGGACATCGGATCCATACTCAGCGACCTCGAGTCTGAATCTGACCACATATGTCACACATTTTACTTCGGTGCCACGGAAACACAGACAGACACACACACAGACATTGTCAACCGTATATATGTCGCTCCAGTTTCCGATTTGTCCAGAATCCGATATATACGGATTCGGACGATGCGCCGTCCGAAATCCGTATATACGGATTCTGGACGCCGTTCTGTCCAGAATACGTGATTCGAGAAAGGCGCGCGGTCGAACACTCGTATACGCTTTCTGGACGTCCAGAATCCGTATTCGCGAAGTGCATGCGCGACTTGGGTGGGCGGGCGGGAGCCGTTGTGTTTAAGTTAGGGGACAAATATTCGCCGCTTTTAATCTGTTACATCCGGTTTATATTTCGAGAAAGCGCTTTTTATTTCAGAGCGCTTAAAATAACAAAAAGCTCCGGCATTAAAAGTTGAATTTTATTCTGACTGACATTGCAAAGTTGCATTCTTTCTGCAGAGAGTGCGAGAGTTCATCGCCCGCATGCTCCGCTTCATGAGCCCCCGCTTCGCAAGAGGGTATTGCTTAGCAATATTGATTTCGCCCGCGATTTGGCTTTTAAGACAAGAACTCCCTCTTTCAAGCAACGCTTTTAAAAAAAGTGACAAAAACTTGTGAAAGCTTTGAGCAAGCAATTGACAGAGCACAAAAGAGCGCACTACGAGCAATCAAACGGTGTAGCACTTCTGCATGTAGCAAAGAGCGGATCTTAGTGTCCAAAAATCCCGCATGAAGGAGCACGCCGAGAGCTTTCACCTGACGTGTCGAATGTCACTCTACTCGCGAAATTCAAACTTTTCGAGTTTCGACCGATGGGAGAACAAATGATCATTGCGTCGAGAGTTATCCGATAAGCTCGAGATCGTCTCTCTACGACGCAAGTTGAGCGAGTTAGAGCGATCTTAGCGTCAAATCCCGAGAATGGCGTTTTCTGCGGTGCGTGTTTGCGGAATTGAAAAAGTTTTGGTAGCCGCATGAAAGAACACGTCGAGAGCGTTCACCTGACGTGTCGATTGCCGCTCTACGACGTAAGACGAGCGAGTTAGGGCCGTATTGTGCTTTAGCACTTTCGAGTCACGGAATCGCAAAATTCCAAACTTTTCGCTCCGACCAATGGGAGGAACAAATGATCAGTGAGTCGGGAGCTATCCAAAAAGCTCAAGATCGTCTCTCTACGACGCAAGTTGAGAGCCTTAGAGCGATTTTAACGTCAAAATGCCAAGAATGGCGTTTTCAGCGGTGCGTGTTTGCGTAATTGAAATACTTGTTGTTGCCGCATGAAAGAGCACGTCGAGAGCTTTCACCTGACGCGTCGACCGCCGCTCTACGACGTAACAGAGCGAGTTAGAGCAGCTTTGCGTTTTGGACCTTCGGGTTACTGTAACTCGAGAAATTCAAATTTTTGAGTCTCGACACTCATTATGACTAATGATCAGTGAGTCGAGACCTATCCATAGAGCCCAAGATCGTCTCTCTACGACTTTCCAACGCCGAGATCTGAGAGACGTGACGGACGCACGCACGCACGGACGGACGCACGCACGCCCGCCGAGCTCTCGTGGTGTCGCCCGCCTGAGGGCGGGCGAAAAAATTGCGCTTTTAATTTTTGAAGAATGCGCTTTTAAAATTGTTGAAAATGAAGAAAGCGCTTTTGAAATTGAACAAAGCGTTTTTAACTTTTGAGAGAGGAAGATGTTTCAGCTGTAAACATATGAATTTGATTTAAAGTCAGTATTAGATTCAGGCTTAATCTAAGGTTAGGCTTAGGCTCAGGCCTCCTATCCTCCTCCTGCTCAGTGCATACGATCTCCGCCTGCTCAGGCCTACTATCTCCGCCTAGATGCTTAGCCTGGGCTCCGGCCTACGATCTCCTCCTGCTCAGGCCTACGATCTCCGCCTGCTCAGGCCTACGATCTCCGCCTAGTAAACTTCAAGCCTAGGCTCAGGCCTACGATCTCCGTCTGCTCAGGCCTACGATCTCCGTCTAGTATGCTTAGCCTAGGCTCAGGCCTACGATCTCCTCCTGCTCAGGCTTACGATGTCCGCCTGCTCAGGCCTACGATCTCCGCCTAGTATGCTTAGCCTAGACTCAGGGCTACGATCTCCTGCCTGCGATTTTAAATGCGCTTTATAAGCGAAAACTGTATTCGCACTCAAAAGTTGCATATTCAAAATCAAAAGCGCGTTCTGACTTGTATAAGCGCTCTAGAATAAAATTAAAAGCGCCGAAAAATATTAGCCTTTAAGTTACATAACTGTGCAATTTTCTTTGCAAGTGTGGTTTTCCTTTGAAATCAGGCTATGCTTAGGCTCGCCCTGCGCCGGGAAACGGATCACAAGAGTCAGTCGGCGTCACAGTCTGGCGGGTCGAAGCTTAGGCTCGCGACCGGTGACCGACTTCAGGGCGCGCGGCGCGCGCCGTGACGTTGGTGGTCGCGCTACGCCACAGCTGAGACTCGCCAGGCGCGACGTCGACCGAGTTTCAGTGCAAACTGTAAGCGGGGTGAACACTCCACCGTATACTTCACCTCCTGCTCAGGCTGGAGTAAGGCCCCTTGCACGCATTCACTCGAATCGTTTTCTGGACGTCCAGAAAACGTATATAGGCCTGCGCCTTCCTCCAATACGGATTCTGGACAGCGTGGCGTCCAGAATCCGTATATACGGATTTTGGACAGCGCCAGCGTCCAGAATCCGTATATACGGATTCTGGACGAATACGGAAACTGGACGTAACATATATACTCGCCGCGCTGAGGCGCGGCGAAACAAGTGTGTGTAAAAAGTTCAACCTATACTTTGTGTCTGTCAAATTTTGGTGAACAGTATACTGAACTTTGTACACATCGTTAGCCGCATCTGGAGAAAGTGTCTTGAGAATGTGTACCTTAATGCCAAGTGCACCTATCACCACGATACGGTCATCTGTACAGCTGATCTGAAGCTCAGTGATATCGCCGCGTTCGCTATATATTATCGGCATGATACGACGCCGTTTATCTGCTGTTTCCAACCGAAAACGTCACATCCAACAAAAAAAACTTGCCAAAGGTTATTTGCGGGCGAATTCCTGTTTTCAGCGTACGCATTTCTGTTTCCGAGTGCACATTCATCAATAAAGCTGTTCTGGCCATCAGACGAAAATCTCGATTTTGAGATATTTTTAAATTTTAATTCTAAATATCTTGAAATTTAAAACGGTAAAAACGTATGTCACAAATTCTTATTGGCATACGGCCTTACCATTTCTGCGGTTAAATTCGTAAAAAACGACGTTCTATTTTGTTGATTTGTAAAATTTTGAAAAATAATCACGTATTTCTATTAAATTCCACATTTGTAAAAAATTTCTCTTGCGTTGCAAATTATCCGCAGTCTATAGTCTTTCCGTTTCTGTTGCCAATTTCGCATTTTCGAGATATTCGCAATTAAAATTCAAAAATGTCGAAAATCGACTTTTTCGTCTGATGCGCTAGCCGCGAAATTTCTTCAGGAATGGAAGGAGCATGGACCGCGGATAATTTGTAACACAAAAGAAATTTTTTGCAGATGTGGAATTTAGTCGAAATACGCAATTATTTGTCAAAATTTCGTAAATTGTCAAAAATAGAACGTCATTTATTGACGAATGTGAATGCAGAAATGGAAAGGTCGTATACAGATAAGAATTTGTGACATAGTTTGAAGTTTTTAAAAGTTGCAATTTCGAGATATTTTCAATCAAAATATGAAAATGTCGAAAATCGACTTTTCACCTGATGATATAGCGGCGAAATTTCTTCAGAAATGGAAAGACTATAGACTGCGGATAATTTGCAACGCAAGAGAAATTTTTTACAAATGTGGAATTTAATAGAAATACGTGATTATTTTTCAAAAGTTTACAAATCAACAAAATAGAACGTCGTTTTTTACGAATTTAAACGCAGAAATGGTAAGGCCGTATGCCAATAAGAATTTGTGACATACGTAGTTTTACCGTTTTAAATTTCAAGATATTTAGAATTAAAATTTAAAAATATCTCAAAATCGAGATTTTCGTCTGATGGCCAGAACAGCTGTTTATTGATGAATGTGCACTCGGAAACAGAAATGCGTACGCTGAAAACAGGAATTCGCCCGCAATAACCTTTGGCAAGTTTTTTTTGTTGGATGTGACGTTTTGGTAGGAAACATCAGATAAACGGCGTCGTATCATGCCGATAACATATAGCGAACGCGGCGATATCACTGAGCTTCAGATCAGCTGTACAGATGACCGTATCGTGGGGATAGGTGCACTTGGCATTAAGGTACACATTCTCAAGACACTTTCTCCAGATGCGGCTAACGATGTGTACAAAGTTCACTATACTGTTCACCAAAATTTGACAGACACAAAGTATAGGTTGAACTTTTTACACACACAGCTTGTTTCGCCGCGCCTCAGCGCGGCGAGGTGTATATATGTTACGTCCAGTTTCCGTATTTGTCCAGAATCCGTATATACGGATTCTGGACGCGGCGCTGTCCAAAATCCGTATATACGGATTCTGGACGCCACGCTGTCCAGAATCCGTATTGGAGGAAGGCGCAGGCCTATATACGTTTTCTGGACGTCCAGAAAACGTATTCGAGTGAATGCGTGCAAGGGGCTTACTCCAGCCTGAGCAGGAGGTGAAGTATACGGTGGAGTGTTCACCCCACTTACAGTTTGCACTAAAACTCGGTCGACGTCGCGCCTGGCGGGTCTCAGCTGAGGCTTAGCGCGACCACCAACTTCAGGGCGCGCTCCGCGCTCCCTGAAGTCGGTCACCGGTCGCGTTAAGCCTAAGCTTCGACCCGCCAGACTGCGACGCCGACTGACTCTTGTGATCCGTTTCCGGGCGCAGGGCGAGCCTAAGCATAGCCTGATTTCAAAGGAAAATCACACTTGCAAAGAAAATTGCACAGTTATGTAACTTAAAGGCTAATATTTTTCGGCGCTTTTAATTTTATTCTAGAGCGCTTATACAAGTCAGAACGCGCTTTTGATTTTGAATATGCAACTTTTGAGTGCGAATACAGTTTTCGCTTATAAAGCGCATTTAAAATCGCAGGCAGGAGATCGTAGCCCTGAGTCTAGGCTAAGCATACTAGGCGGAGATCGTAGGCCTGAGCAGGCGGACATCGTAAGCCTGAGCAGGAGGAGATCGTAGGCCTGAGCCTAGGCTAAGCATACTAGACGGAGATCGTAGGCCTGAGCAGACGGAGATCGTAGGCCTGAGCCTAGGCTAAGCATACTAGGCGGAGATCGTAGGCCTGAGCAGGCGGAGATCGTAGGCCTGAGCAGGAGGAGATCGTAGGCCGGAGCCCAGGCTAAGCATACTAGGCGGAGATCGTAGGCCTGAGCAGGCGGAGATCGTATGCCTGAGCAGGAGGAGATAGTAGGCCTGAGCCTAAGCCTAAGCCTTAGACTAAGCCTGAATCTAATACTGACTTTAAATCAAATTCATATGTTTACAGCTGCATCTTCCTCTCAAAAGTTAAAAGCGCTTTGTTCAATTTCAAAAGCGCTTTCTTCATTTTCAACAATTTTAAAAGCGCATTCTTCAAAAATTAAAAGCGCAATTTTTTCGCCCGCCCTCAGGCGGGCGACACCCTACGAGAGCTCGGCGGGCGTGCGTGCGTCCGTCCGTGCGTGCGTGCGTCCGTCACGCTCTCAGATCTCGGCGTTGGAAAGTCGTAGAGAGACGATCTTGGGCTCTATGGATAGGTCTCGACTCACTGATCATTAGTCATAATGAGTGTCGAGACTCAAAAATTTGAATTTCTCGAGTTACAGTAACCCGAAGGTCCAAAACGCAAAGCTGCTCTAACTCGCTCGTCTTACGTCGTAGAGCGGCGGTCGACGCGTCAGGTGAAAGCTCTCGACGTGCTCTTTCATGCGGCAACAACAAGTATTTCAATTACGCAAACACGCACCGCTGAAAACGCCATTCTTGGCATTTTGACGTTAAAATCGCTCTAAGGCTCTCAACTTGCGTCGTAGAGAGACGATCTTGAGCTTTTTGGATAGCTCCCGACTCACTGATCATTTGTTCTCCCATTGGTCGGAGCGAAAAGTTTGAATTTTGCGAGTTACAGTAACTCGAAAGTGCTAAAGCACAATACGGCCCTAACTCGCTCGTCTTACGTCGTAGAGCGGCAATCGACACGTCAGGTGAACGCTCTCGACGTGTTCTTTCATGCGGCTACAAAAGTTTGTTCAATTACGCAAACACGCACCGCAGAAAACGCCATTCTCGGGATTTGACGCTAAGATCGCTCTAACTCGCTCAACTTGCGTCGTAGAGAGACGATCTCGAGCTTATCGGATAACTCTCGACGCAATGATCATTTGTTCTCCCATCGGTCGAAACTCAAAAGTTTGAATTTCGCGAGTAGAGTGACATTCGACACGTCAGGTGAAAGCTCTCGGCGTGCTCCTTCATGCGGGATTTTGACACTAAGATCGCTCTTTGCTACATGCAGAAGTGCTACACCGTTTGATTGCTCGTAGTGCGCTCTTTTGTGCTCTGTCAATTGCTTGTCAAAGCTTTCACAAGTTTTTGTCACTTTTTTAAAAGCGTTGCTTGAAAGAGGGAAGTTCTTGCTCTAAAAGCCAAATCGCGGGCGAAATCAATATTGCTAAGCAATACCCTCTTGCGAAGCGGGGGCTCATGAAGCGGAGCATGCGGGCGATGAACTCTCGCACTCTCTGCAGAAAGAATGCAACTTTGCAATGTCAGTCAGAATACAAACTCAACTTTTTAATGCCGGAGCTTGTTATTTTAAGCGCTCTGAAATAAAAAGCGCTTTCTTCGAAATATAAACCGGATGTAACAGATTAAAAGCGGCGAATATTTGTCCCCTAACTTAAACACAACGGCTCCCGCCCGCCCACCCAAGTCGCGCATGCACTTCGCGAATACGGATTCTGGACGTCCAGAAAGCGTATACGAGTGTTCGACCGCGCGCCTTTCTCGAATACGTATTCTGGACAGAACGGCGTCCAGAATCCGTATATACGGATTTTGGACGGCGCAGCGTCCAGAATCCGTATATACGTATTCTGGACAAATACGGAAACTGGACGCGACATATATACGGTTGACAATGTCTGTGTGTGTGTCTGTCTGTGTTTCCGTGGCACCGAAGTAAAATGTGTGACATATGTGGTCAAGTAGACTCGAGGTCGCTGAGTATGGATCCGATGTCCGTTTCTGTTGCTAATTTCGCATTTTCGAGATATTCGCAATTAAAATTCAAAAATGTCGAAAATCGACTTTTTCGTCTGATGCGCTAGCCGCGAAATTTCTTCAGGAATGGAAGGAGCATGGACCGCGGATAATTTGTAACACAAAAGAAATTTTTTGCAGATGTGGAATTTAGTCGAAATACGCAATTATTTGTCAAAATTTCGTAAATTGTCAAAAATAGAACGTCATTTATTGACGAATGTGAATGCAGAAATGGAAAGGTTGTATGCCGATAAGAAATTGTGACATAGTTTTGAAGTTTTTATACTCCACAAAAAAATGTGGAGTATATAGCGTTTGTGCGCGAAACGCAGAAAATTGCAACGGATGTAGCTCGCGCGTGCAGCGGCCGATTTGCAAACGGTCTTTTGCGTTGGGTAGGCCTAGTAGGTGGGCAACCTGCACGACAAACAGGGTCACGCTGCGTGACCCCCTTGGCGGGAAATTCAAAAATTTAAATTTTTAAAGTACTGAAAATTGGGTTGGGCAAGGTAGAACTCGAAAAAGTTGCATATAATGGTATATACTATCTTTTGATATGTTGTAGTACTCGATAGTGCCGAGGCGGCAAAAAAAGAATTGGATCGCTGCGGGACCCATTTTGGCGCCAAATTTGAAAAATTCGCGATTTTTCGCTATTTTCCGACTTTGACGGTTTGCTGTGCGCCACAGGTAGCAGCTAGAGCCGCGAGACCGCTTTTGGTGCTCCTTCCCAGATGTCCTCTATCGAATGAGCCATGGACGGAGAAAATCGGTTGAGACACAAAAAAGTTATCTTGGTGGAACTTTTTTGACTCCGGGGTCAAAAATTGCGCTTTTCGCGTTTCAGCGTCTGCAGCGCTCGAATGCGTTGCCGAATCGGTTCAAATGTGGTTTCAAACGATTCTACGTTGAAATCTGGTCCAGAAAAGTGTTTTTGGCAAATTTGCAGAGCTACAGTAACCCTGCCGCGTCCATTTGAATATTGGGTGTCGGGTCGACTTTCGCGACATTATACTCGATTTCGGGGTTTTCGGGGGCGCTGATTACGAATTTGGCATTCGTTTAGCGTTTAGATGATGTTTAACCATACCTATGACGAATTCGCATGCTACCGTACCACAAGTGCAGAATTTTGGTCCTGCGAGTCCATATGAAGTTTGGGGTGTTGTATGTCGATTCTGGGGTATTCTGGGATGTAGATCACGAATTCGGCATTAGTTTTGCGATTGGGAGTGTCAGGAGGCCACAACAGGAGAGGAGCCACCGTGCGTAGGAGTTCAAATTTGTGGAGTATACTGCGTCCCCCGGACGACTTGCCTGGTTAAAATTTGCAATTTCGAGATTTTTTCAATCAAAATATGAAAATGTCGAAAATCGACTTTTTTACTTGATGATACAGCAGCGAAATTTCTTCAGAAATGGAAAGAGTATAGACTGCGGATAATTTGTAACGCAAGAGAAATATTTTGCAAATGTGGAATTTAATGGAAATACGTGATTATTTTTCAAAATTCCATAAATCAACAAAATAGAACGTCGTTTTCTGACAAATCTAAACGCAGAAATGGTAAGGCCGTATGCCAATAAGAATTTGTGACATAGTTTTACAGTTTTAATACATTCCAGTTTCGAGATATTTAGAATTATAATTTAAGAAAATCTCAAAATCGAGATTTTCGTCTGATGGCCAGAACAGCTGTTTACTGATGAATGTGCACTTGGAAACAGAAAATGCGTACGCTGAAAACAGGAATTCGCTCGCACCAAACTTTTGGCAAGTTTTTTCGCCGCGCCTCAGCGCGGCGAGGTGTATATATACGGATGACAATGTCTGTCTGTCTGTGTGTGTGTGTGTGTGTGTGTCCGTCCGTGGCACCGAAGTAAGATATCTGGCATATGTGGTCAAGTAGAGTTGAGGTCGCTGAGTACGGATCCGATGTCCGTTTGTGTTGCTAATTTCACATTTTCGAGATATTCGCAATTAAAATTCCAAAATGTCGAAAATCGACTTTTTCGACTGATGAGCTAGAATTGAAATTTCTTCAGAAATGGAAAGGGCGTAGACAGAGGATAATTTGTAACACAAAAGAAATTTTTTGCAAATGTGGAATTTAGTAGAAATACGCGATTATTTGTCAAAAATTTCTCTTGCGTTGCAAATTATCCGCAGTCTATAGTCTTTCCATTTCTGAAGAAATTTCGCCGCTATATCATCAGGTGAAAAGTCGATTTTCGACATTTTCATATTTTGATTGAAAATATCTCGAAATTGCAACTTTTAAAAACTTCAAACTATGTCACAAATTCTTATCTGTATACGACCTTTCCATTTCTGCATTCACATTCGTCAATAAATGACGTTCTATTTTTGACAATTTACGAAATTTTGACAAATAATTGCGTATTTCGACTAAATTCCACATCTGCAAAAAATTTCTTTTGTGTTACAAATTATCCGCGGTCCATGCTCCTTCCATTCCTGAAGAAATTTCGCGGCTAGCGCATCAGACGAAAAAGTCGATTTTCGACATTTTTGAATTTTAATTGCGAATATCTCGAAAATGCGAAATTGGCAACAGAAACGGACATCGGATCCGTACTCAGCGACCTCGAGTCTACTTGACCACATATGTCACACATTTTACTTCGGTGCCACGGAAACACAGACACACAGACACACAGACAGACACACACACACAGACATTGTCAACCGTATATATACACCTCGCCGCGCTGAGGCGCGGCGAAAAAACTGAATTCTGTGGATCTCAGTATTGAAACTTCAATCTTGCGAAACTGATGCGTCTCTATTTTATTTTGGTAATTTATTGTTTAGCGCGAACTGTTAAAAATCGCGCATCGCTAGGTTAGCTAACATTCAAATAAATTCAATTAAAAAATTAAAGATTCATCGAAATTGGTCAAAATTGTCATAACTTTTGCACTTCATAACCAAATCTGAATCATAGCCGACAAAATGTTAGAAACGTCCAAAGAATTTGTGGAGAGTCCCGACTGTACAACCCCACCCTAATGTGAAGAATGGAAGAAAGCACAAAGGCGCAAAAGCAGCAAGATGCCATGGCGAGGTAGGTGTTGAGTATGGCTCGTTGTCTAGCGTCCGAAGGTGCGTCGTTCGGAAGGAAAGCCGCGTTGAGAATTGGCCAAAACGCCCAGAGAAGCAGGGTGCCTAAACCATTTATCAATTGCACAATAGAATTATGGCGCCTGGTCTGTAATCACCCACCAATGGCCGAGAATACGTCGGAGTGATACAGTCTGCTGAAGTTGATGTGTTCGGAAGCTTCTCTTCGATACAGCATTCTAGCTGCGGCTAGGCCGAAATACGCTCCAAACACGTGAATCGTGATCGAACCGCCGAAATCGCTGGCCTGAAATGGTTACGAATGATGGGCGAATGAAGATACGAATGCTGCAAACGTTACTTTGAAAAGTCGAAACACGACGAATTCCACGCCGATTGCCACCGGCGTCTCTATCAGCGCGAGAAACACATACTGCACGGGTGACAACTTTCCCAGCAGAGCGCCGAATGAGATCAGAACGGCCAGTGCGGTGAAATCCGCTTCCAAGAGACTAAAATGGGCCACAGTAGTGGTCAAGATATACTGCACAGACAACTTTGAAATGCTTAAAAACTGCGCAGCCATCGTACCCCTTTGGCTCAAGTTTCACAGTCGGCGCTCTAAGTGTTCCATTAGCTAATTCGAATGAGCTCTCGGACCATTCATGTTCGAAAGCCAATCCTCTTAGGATCAGAGACCATTGGACCACGATTGAGATTATGACAACGCTGAAGCCGATCGATGAATAGGCATATCGCTTCAGAAAAGCGGCCAGCAGGGCGAAGCCAACCACGACCATTAAATGAACAGGCTGGAATTCTGAAGTAGAAAAGTTCAGTGAAGTGAAAAGTGACAGTGATATTACTGTATCTTAGACTAGTTTCAGTCCTGTTTGAGTTTCATACAAGAAGAGACGACGTTAAGCAATTTTGGTCATTCAAAACACGTATTGGAGTATCGTTCGTATTGGAGTATCGTATTGGAGTATCAAATTTTCCGTACAAGTACAACGTCTTGAGAACTTTGGCTTACGGCTTGTGGAACAATTTTGTATGCTCGTCTTTGTCCATTTGGATGCATTCAATTTCTACTGCCTTGCAGTATTATTTAGTACTAAAGTATTTCCCTTCTAACCTGTTGACAAAACGTTTCCATCCTTCGCCTTTCCGGGCAGTAGATCATCGCCATATTCCGCGAAGGCGGCGTAAAGAATTACGAACAAAATTTGAACGACCAGAGCTATGATCGAAAACTGTCTTCGTTTCCACACTTGCGCCATGACAGTTGGCGAAAGATCGTCGCTGAAACTGTGAAGTCTTTTGACACGAAACGCTACGTTGGTGCTACATGTGTGTATGAGGTACGTATGTACCTACCCAGTCCAGTGCTACACAGCCCAGGGGCTACTCACTAATGCAAAGGGGGAACCGGGCTCAAATGGCGGCGGATTATGATAGATTGCTTCCGTCGCTCGGTGGTGACTGGCGCAAAATTAGGTGTATAGAAGGGCCTGGGAGGAGGGGGGAGCTCCCTACATATCCTATGGTTAAGGATAGGGAATGAGCGCTGCCATAGCTCGTCTCTAAGCAAACCGTGCTGCGCGTAAAATCCTTCCCTTACGTTACGACGACAGCACTCAAATTTTCCGCCAGACCCCCCCCCCCCCCCCCCCCCACAGACTAATGGACAGTCGCCGTTTGTGGCCGTCCGTCCATTGAAAGGATCCGGCCGCGGCGCCCATCCTATACACACGTAATTTTTCGCACATCTGCCCGCGCCGCGCCGCGCGCCTCTAAACATTGCGGCGGAAAGGCTTTCCCGCAACGGGGTGGCGGGTGGGTTCTGGCGGAAAATTTGAGTGCTGTCGTCGTAACGTAAGGGAAGGATTTTACGCGCAGCGCGGTTTGCTTAGAGACGATCTATGGCAGCGCTCTTTCCCTATCCTTAACCATAGCATATGTAGGTAGCTCTCCCCTCCTCCCCGGCCCTTCTATCCACCTAATTTTGCGCCAGTCACCACCGAGCGACGGAAGCAATCTATCATAATCCGCCGCCATTTGAGCCCGGTTCCCCCTTTGCATTAGTGAGTAGCCCCTGGGCTGTGTAGCATGGGTAGATACATACGTACCTCATACATACATGTAGCACCAACGTAGCGTTTCGTGTCAAAAGACTTCACAGTTTCAGCGACGATCTTTCGCCAACTGTCATGGCGCAAGTGTGGAAGCGCAGACAGTTTTCCATCATAGCTCTGGTCGTTCAAATTTTGTTCGTAATTCTTTACGCCGCCTTTGCGGAATATGGCTATGATCTACTGCCCGGAAAGGCGGAGGATGGAACCGTTTTGTCAACAGGTCAGAAGGGAAACACTTAAGAACTAAATAATACTGCAAGGCAGTAGAAATTGAACGCATCCAAATGGACAAAGACGAGCATACAAAATCGTTCCACAAGCCGTAAGCCAAAGTTCTCAAGATGTTGTACTTGTACATACGAGATATAATACTCCAATATGTACGTGTTTTGAATGACCAACATTACTTAACGTCGTCTCTTCTTGCATGAAACTCAAACAGTACTGCAACTAGTCTAAGATACAGTAATATCACTGTCACTTTTCACTTCACTGAACTTTCAACTTCAGAATTCCAGCCTGTTCATTTAATGGTCGTGGTTGGTTTCGCCCTGCTGGCCGCTTTTCTGAAGCGATATGCCTATTCATCGATCGGCTTCAGCGTTGTCATAATGCTCAATCGTGGTCCAATGGTCTCTGATCCTAAGAATATTGGCTTTCTAACACTGGATGGTCCGAGAGAGCAATACGTAACTGAACGAAGAACATATTGTCTCACCAGTGGCAGAGGACCAAAGAGGATGTCTTTATAAGACGCCAGGCCAGAGGCAATGCTCGCAGTACTTCACCTCCACCATTCCATGGGGCTTCAGATACGTCGCCTGGGCCATCACCATCGCCTTGATCGTCCTCTGCGCGTCTACATCGCCAACCAGAGTCTCAACCTGGATGACAATGAGGCCAAAGATGGCTGGCGGCTACCATCGGTCTTCTCCGCCTCAGCATCCTTCTCACCCAACCACTGATGGTCTGAAGAGCATGCCAGAAGTGCTGCCATTGAATTGCTCATGCACGAATTCTGCTGTGATCTTTTCAGTTACTCCTCTCCAACTGCTTCTACTCGGCCATATTCAAGCAGTACTCACAGTTGGACATGGAAGACGACGAGGAAAGCGAGGAACAGCTCGACCTGCGGCCCGACGAGTCCTACCTGATCAGTGAGTGCTCTGAACGTTATTTGAGCTAGATTCTTTTATCATTGCCGATGTTCACTTCAGATGAAACTCCATCCAAGTACCACTTCTCCACGCTCCACCACGACAGAAGTGACGAGGAAGACGAGAAATTCAGAAGGGAAGTTGAGAAGCAGATTTGGAAGCTGTGGAGGGACGCCATGGTCTACATAGTGTTTCTGATAGTCGCCGGCATCGTGGCCTATGGGAACAAGCACGTGGAGAGCTTGAAGTATCAAAACCAGCTGAGAACCCTCTTCATTGGGGACTGGGTTCAGAATCCTGACTTGAAGTTCGACAGCGTGAGACGGAGAATTCAACTTTGTCAGCTAATGATAAGGTTTTACAATGCAATCGGAAAGTTCTAGATCCATACTCCACAACAATTCTGGGCCTGGACGCGCACCGTTCTTATCCCTGCCTCAAGAGCCCACTGGTACAATGAAACTCATGGAGCCTTGGATCTGCGGGGATTCCTGGCTGACAAATCGTCACGTTTACTTGGCCACGTGTCAGTGAGGCAGATCAGAAACGAAGGTTTGCACTGATCTTGCACAAATGAAGAAAGTTGAACTCTAATTGTGAAGCAATTCACCACTTTTCAGAGCAGCAAGACTGTGACTTTCACCCAAAGGTGGACCATCTGTTCGAGAGTTGCAAGAAGAGGTGTGGAATCGACAGTGAAAACACACAGGACTACGCGTTGGGCTGGACAGAGTTAGTAACTATACATATGCTACACTAAGATCACAGATCACCACACATCAGAGTTTCAGACTTGGAACTGGCGTCGACGTGTGGAACGAATACACCTACACCAGCTGGGAGGATCTGAAGGGGCTGGCGACCATGGGGAACTTTGACATTTACTCAGGTGTAGACCATTTGTAGCAACCATTGCTTGCTGTTCATACAATGTATTGAGAATCAATATTCAGGAGGTGGCTACGTCCTCTGGATGGACCAGCCCTACTACGAGATGCTCGAGAGGGTGAACATGCTGGAGCTCTACTCCTGGGTCGACAACAGCACCCGGGCGATCATAGTGGAGTTCGCCTCCTACAACCCCCAAGTGAAGATGTTCGCCACGAGTAGACTGATACTGGAGACCCCCAAGAACTGGAATACTGGAGCCCTGGTACCAGATCGAGACTGTGAGAATGATGAGGTGAGGCTGCTCTTCAGCTGGTGCAACGTGTTTCATTGAAATGGTTGCACTACCTAATGAATTCTTTCTCAGCGATCCCACACCGTGGGGAGTAGTGATCGTCTTCGAAGTCATATTCTGCTGCTTCATCTTCTTCTTCATTCTGAAAGAGTTTGTCAGCCTGTGGAGCTGTGGATGCTACGTAAGCTCAAAAGTTGCAGCTTTCTTCACTCTTCAAAGCAACAACTTGTAACATTCTTCTTCTAGTCCTACATCACACAGTTCTGGACCTGGATCAACCTAATCATGATCGCTTGTGGAGTGGTTGCTGTGATATTCTATGTGGGAAGAGTCGCAGCAGCAATACGTAACTGAACGAAGAACAACAA
>JASAMZ010008134.1:0-13105 GCA_030248115.1 Linhomoeus sp. GSCO2_2 | reverse complement strand
CCAAACAACAGAGCTCAGTTAAAGGCTGCAAAGGAACTGGCAAGAAGGTGTGGACTTGCAGATGATGGTCCTTATGACCTAACAGATATTAAAAAGGTGCAAGAGACAATTCATGCTGAGGACTACCAGATCAAACTGTGGAAGATTGAGGGAGTGCCACTACCAATTTACCAGGGGCCAAGTGCCAAGTACACCATCAACATCCTACTACATAACAACCATGCCACCCTGGTGCTATCAATGCCAAAGTTCTTCCAAGCAAAATGCTGGTGTGAGCACTGCAACTTAGGATACACCAACAAGGAGAGGCACAAGTGCAAAGACAAGTGTGGCTGCTGCATGGGACAGACAAAGTGTATCAAGGAAGGGGAACAGTACATCTGCTGTGGGGACTGCCTCAGAAACTTTCCAAGCCAGTCATGCTTTGAGAATCACAAGAGAACAAAGGTACATCAAGGCAAAACTACAAAATCTACCTGTGAGCTGATCAAGTTGTGCCCAACATGTGGATGGACAATTTACAATGGAAAGCCACACCACTGTCAAGAGACTCAATGTGAGCAGTGCAGACAGTGGATCAAGACAGCAGAATTGGAAGAACATCAATGCTGGATGCATCCCCTAAAGGAGGAGAAGTTGGATGAGCCCCCAAAAGCTTATGTATTCTTCGACTTTGAGTGCTACCAAGAGAAAGAAGTCTCCCCGAGAAAGTTCCAGCATGAAGTTGCCTTGGTTGTTGCCCAAGTGACCTGCCCCAACTGTGAAGATGACTGGGAGCCAGATGACAGTTGTGAGACCTGTGGACAGAGGGAAATGGTGTTTAATGAGCCAGAGACCTGTCTTGAGGACTTTACAAGGTGGTTGTTGGAAAGAAAGAAAGGAACCATTGCACTGTGCCACAACTTCTCTGGATATGATGGGCCCCTTCTTCTGAGGCAATTAGTGGACCTGAAAATACCAGCCAATATTCTGAACAGTGGACTCAAAGTATTTTCTATGAAAATCAATGATGTGGATATCAAAGACTCTCTGAAGTTTCTATCCATGGGGCTGTCAAAGCTACCAGGGGCATTTGGATTCCCAGAGGAAAAAGGCTATTTCCCATACCTGGCATACAATAGGGAAAATTCCAAGTACAAGGGGCCCTATTTCCCAGCAGAGATGTATGGAGCTGACAGAATGATGCCAACTGAGAGAAAGCAATTAATAGAGTGGCTGCAGGTGCAAGAAGGGAAAGAATTTGACATGGAGAGTGAAGCCCTAGCCTACTGCAGACAAGATGTAACCGTGCTCAGAAAGGGGTGCCTGGCCTTCAAAAACGAATTTGTAAAGACAACAAGTGTCCAGCCATTCCAGCATGCAGTAACAATAGCAGGAGCTTGCAATGTGGCCTACAGAGCAAACCACCTAATGGAGAAGACCATTCCACTTATTCCACATGGGGGCTATAGAAGGAAGGAGAACCAATCTGCAATTGCTCAAAAGTGGCTGACCTACCTAAACCAGAGCCAGGGCCTGGATATTCAACACAAAGGCAACTCAAAGAGGGAATTCAAGCTGGGACCCTATTACCTAGATGGCTACTCAGATGGGACACAGACTGCATATGAGTTCAATGGCTGCTGGTACCATGGACACACCTGCATAAAGGACAGAAAGGCGAGAAATCCAGGGAGAAACAGCACAACTACCATGGAGGAGGCATTCCAGAGGACCCTGGCAAAAGAGAGGTACATCAAAGCAATGGGACTAACCCTGGTGACCAAATGGGAGTGTGAGCTGAGAGCTAAGATGCGTGCAAACCCAGAGATGGCAGAAGAGATAGAGAACATAGAAGTAGTGGCACCCCTGGACCCGAGGGCTGGATTCTATGGAGGAAGGGTGGGAGGGACAAGGCTGCAATACAAATGTGAGGAAGGGACCAGAATACGGCATGGAGACTTTGTATCCCTTTACCCAGCTGTAAACAAATACTGCAAGCTCCCCATTGGCCATGCTGAGGTACTTATCAAAGGAGCACCAGGAGTGGAACTGGGCACTGATATTGGGCAGTATTTTGGAATGGCAACAGTGAAGGTTCTGGCACCCCATGGACTATTCTTTCCAGTGCTTCCCTACAGAGTGAAATCAAAGCTATTGTTTGGACTATGCAAAGCCTGTATGGAGAGGCAGATCCCCCACTGTAGCCATGCTAATGAGGACCGTTGTTGGATTGGAACCTACTGCACCCCAGAATTGGAACTGGCTGTGGGAAAAGGCTATGAAATTATGGAAATCTTTAAAGTCTACCACTATGATGATTGGATGGAATATGATGGTGAGCATGACTCTACTGGACTATGGGCTAGTTACATCAATCAGTTTGCAAAGGCCAAGATTGAGAGCAGTGGATGCCCACCAAACTGTGTGACTGATGCTGAAAAGGCCAAATTTATTGAGGACTACAAAGAGAGGGAAGGCATACAATTAGACCCTGCTAAGATGGTAAAAAACCCTGCCAGGAGAAGCCAATCAAAGCTGTGCCTAGTTTCATTTTAGGGAAAGTCTGGACAGCAGCCAGGGAAGCTCAACCAAAAAGCTATTCACAACCGCAGAGGACTTCTTTGCCACAGCCTTTGATGAGAAATTGGAAATTTTGGAAGTCACCCTTCTGAATGAGGATATAATTGCTGTCACCTATGTGCAAAAGGATGAATATGTGGAGGCCTCACCAATCACCAACCCAGTCCTTGCAGCTATGACTACTACCTATGCAAGACTGTGGCTATATCAAATTCTGGAGAAGTTGGGAGAGAGGGTCCTGTATTATGATACAGACAGTGCCATATACTTTGAGAGCCCAGAGATGGACGAGCCAGTGGAAATGGGACAATTTTTGGGAGACTTCAGTGATGAGATAGAGCCTGGCTGGGAGATTTTTGAGTTCTGTTGTGGAGGGGCCAAAAACTATGGTTACAAGCTGAGGAACTTGGAGACAGGGGAGGAAAAGACCAAGTTGAAAGTGAGAGGATTCACCCTGAACCACCAGGCATCCGAGCAGCTGACATATGACACCCTCAAGGAGATGGTAGAGAACTATGTGCAGTACAACCCCCACGAAAATGAGAAGAGGCCAGTTAGAACTACCCAGTTCCAGAGAACAAAAGATTTGAAGGTTGTGACAAGTGATGGTGACAAAATGTACAGTGTGTGCTTTGACAAGAGAGTTCTGTTGCCTGATGGTACTTCTCAACCTTATGGTTTCTGAAAAAGTTTTGAAAGAATACCATATAAAAACAAAACAATGAAGCAGACACTTTGGGACAGTGCATAACAAGCCGATGCTTTAACACATAAACAAACTTGAACTTTAGGAGACGAGTGGTAAGTAAGAGTAGTGCTCACTGGCATCAATCCCCATGTGCTACTACATGCACTCTTAGCAAATTTTCCTGTGCGTGCATTTTCCTGTCTGCGCATTTTCCTGTCCGTGCATTTTGCTGAGTGGTTAGTCTATACTACTGCCCTGGAACATACCCTGGAACATACCCCACTACACACCCCACACACCACTGGACATACCCTGGGACATACCCTGGAACATACCCCAGAGCATACCCTGGAACATACCCTGGAGCATACCGTGGAACATACCCCACGGCACACCCTACACACCACCGGACATACCCTGGGACATGTACCCCAGAGCATACCCAACTCACCTCCGGACACACCTTGGGACATACCCTGGAATATACCCTAGAACATGCCCCACAACATACCCCGCACACCTCCGGACGTACCCTGGAGCATACCCAGGAACATACTCCAGAGCATACCCAGCTCACCTCTGGACATACCCTGGAGCATTCCCTGGAACATACCCCAGAGCATATCCCACACACCACTGGACATGCCCTGGAACATACCCTGCAACATATCCATTGCATGCTGCTTGCTTCTCACTACAGGAAAGTTTCATTTGTTTTATTTCATTCCTCAATTTACTTTTTAAGTTTGCTTGAAAGAGTCAGATGTGCCATCTACGAATTTCCATTACTGTTAAAATCTGTGAAGTGCGCCGTATCAATTGAACAGCTCACTTTTCAATTGTGTGTGTAGGCTCAGAAGCTGAGAGAAGCCATCGTTTGGCAGAAGCAGTCATTCTCAGAGTACACAGCACAGAGTGGCAGAGCAACACAGGTCACAATATCACACAACATAGAGCAACACGAGTGCGAACGATCACCACTGTAGTTTCAGAGCATAGCACGATAGCCATCTCATAGGGCGTGAATCACCACGACAGGGCAGCGAGCATGAGCACGTTCCATCAGACACCATTCAAACGAGTTTCTCAGTTCTCAGCTGCTGGCTTTGAACCCGCATGGGACAGTCGAGAGGTTGGGAAAGAGCTTCCGCTTGGTGTAGACCACTTGCCAGACTTTCTATGCTGTCTTCGTGATGATGTTGTACTCTGGAGTGCGGGCGATCTGCTTGAACTTCAGCTGCTTGGAGGTGGGCTCGCCTCGGGCACAGTCGTGAACCAACTTCACCATGGAGTCGAAAGTGATGACCTTCTTGGCCTCGTGGGAGAGTCGGAGCCCCTTGACCTAAAGGTGTAAGTTTTTTTTTGGCGATTTTGCAATGATATTTGCCAAATTTTGTGTAATTTAGCATAAAATTTCAATTTTGAATGCACAGCAATCGATATTTGGGTGGTGGTTTTATTAGATGTAGGGGTACGGGGAACGTTTTGAGCAACAAGTTTAAAAGTCTGATGTGTAATTTTTGGAAATGTGGCAAAAATCAAAAGATTTAGTAAAATTTCAATTTTCAGGTGATATTCGCCGCCGATTTGGATGGGACCAATTGCATTTGATAGAGGAGACTGCGACGCTCACTTTGAGGATGTGGGAATCGGGCTTGCCAGGCGCCTCCACGTGTAGCCCGTAGCTCTTGGCCCCCCCCCCCCCTGAGGCGTACTCTACGCCGCGACTCCCAGGGCCAAACTTGTCCAGCTCAGAGCTCCATTCGCCCAGAGTCTGCCCCATGGGGATGCTGGGGCCTCCAGGGCGCCGATAGTACATCAGGGAGTCGGTATCTGCCCAAGGAAAATCGGATTTGATGTGATTTGCATGAAAATAGACAAATAATTTGAATTTGGCAGAATTTTGAAATTTGATGCTACCGTAGTAGAGTGCATCCTTTTCGAGGATGTCGAGGTACTTGTATAGCTGCAAACGCGAGTACGACGTCACCATTGCAGCGATGGCCACGCTCATGTTGGGGAGGGAGGCCTCGTAGTCCTGCTCGGTCTTGTACGTCACCATCACCTGCAGAGAAATTTGCACGGTCATACTGTAAATGACTGGAAAAATACAATAACCCATGATGTCCTCTGAGATGACCTTTGCCTCCAGCACCTCCAGCGTGGGGTTGGTCATGATGTCGAAGTAGGCTTTGGGCTCTGTCAGGAACTTCCTGGTCTCCAGGTTGGAGTTTTGGCCGAACTTGCCCCCTGAAATTGCGCAAATTCTGAAGTTGTGCTAACTTGGACTGAGTTGTGCTGTGCAGCATGTGTATACTTGAATTAGGTTGTGCTTTGCTATGTTGAAATTTTGAATGCTAAAACTTAAAATTTGAATCTAACGCACAGAAACAATTCAGCAGCAGCTCCTTGTACCTTTTGCTGAAGAGCAACAAGGACTGAGAACTGCCCGATGAAACATCAATTGATTGGTAGCCCAACTGAGGGCCAGGTGCATCTCCGGGGTGCAGAACGCGCCGATCCAGCTGCGCTCTATCTCGGTACACTCGCACTCGGCCTCCTGCTGCAGCTCGGCACACTTCAAGCAGTTGACGAACATCAGGCGGCTGTTGACGTGGCATGGGAGGATGGGAAAGTAGATGTCCTGAAATCAGCATAAAATTCTGATTGAAACGAGGTGCATATGTGCTAGGTTTCAAATAGCAGAAAAATAGTGCAAAATAGTGCTAAATAATGCAAAATAATCACCTGCGGCAGCAAAATTCTGCACTTGACGAATCCAAAGACAGAGCTGAGCTCGGGAAAGTTCTCCGTGTGTACCTGCAGGTGTCTGACCATGTAGCGGTAGTATATGCAGGAGGCGGGATAGCTGCAACAGTCAGAAATTTGAAAGTTTGAATTTGGCAGAAATTTGAAATTTTGAATTTGGCGGAAATTTGAAATTTTGAATTTGGCGGAAATTTGAAATTTGGCAGAAAGCTCACAGCAAAATTATGTCGGCGAATTCGATCGTGCAGCCCTCTTCGACCTTCTTGTAGAGCCAATTCGCGTTGGTGCGACATAAGTTGGTACATAGGTTTGCCAGTTGGTACATAGGTTTGCCACAGTTTGTACATAGGTTTGTCACAGTATGACTCCAACAATCACTCAAAGCTCCAACCTCCAAAGAAGGGCACCCTGGTCATCATGGGGTCCACCACGTCAGCAGAGGCCATGGCCTGGTCGAAGGTGGGGTCGGTGAGGCATCTGGCTCGAATCTTGCACTCCCAGACCTCTCGCACCTCGAACCCCTTGCCCTGGATGAAGTCGGACCTCGCCAGCATGGCCTGGTACTTCTGCTTGTATGTGTGAAGCCCATCTGGAGTCAGCGAGTTTCGGTTCCGCTGGCAGGGGCACCCGTGAAAGTGACACCTGCAACGTTAGCCATTAGACCATGCAACCAGTGACAGTGCTATTGATAAGCTCACACATGCACTTCGATGAGGAGATTCTTGTCCTCGCAGAAGGCGTCAACCTTCAGACCGGTGATTTTGTGCTCGCGCCCATTTCCCGCGTGGACCAGGTCGAGCCCCTCCAGCTTCTGGATGGCTGAGAAGTAGCGCAGGGCCAGGGCGCTCTGGGTGTCCCGCTTGCTTCTGTACCCCCACGCGCGCGTCACGCCAATGGTGTTCTCTCGCAGGTGGTTCATCTTGAACACCTTCATGCAGCTGGCTGCTATCGTGGTGGTGCTCTGAACACTCGTATGACTGGTCACGTGGCTGAAGACTGCTGAAAGTTGCTGAGGCTCACCAGGGGGTCCACCTTGGTCTGCTGTAGGAAAAGCTGGTGGAAGGCCATCACCCCCTCTCAAAGCAGCGTGACATCTCCCACCCCATAGGTCGTCAGCGACTCTGCACATGTCAGTTCAGAGGTTTGTGTTGGCGTCAGATGTTACCCGGCGAAGCCCTGCCCCACTCAAATGTGAGACGCTGGGGAACAAGGGTGGAACAAGGGTGGAACGCAACTGATTTGAAGTACTTCAAATGCATGAAAACTACTTCAATCGCAAACACGCCCATTTTGAAGTGTTCCGTTTTTTTTTCGACGATCTTCATTTTTGCGAAAAGTGCACGTGACAGGTCCGTTTTTTTTGGCTTCTGTTTTTGCCCACTTTTGACAGGTCCAAATGCAAAAACCGCGAAGTACTTCGCGAAATTCGCCGAAGTACTTCAAATTCCGATTTTTTTTCGAAGAGGTCCGTAGCAGCACTGCGATTTTTTCGAAGCACTTCGAAAAAAAATCGCGAAGTGCTTCAAATTTCGCAGCAAAATTTGGACCCCAAAATTTCGTAGAGCTTCAATTTTGTTAGTGCTTTAGTGAAGCTGTCCAGATCACTAAATAAGAAATGTGAAGATGGTCGAAAAATCGGCGAAGTACTTCATTTGTCAAAAAATCAACAGGAGTACTTCAAAAATGCATCGTTCCCCAGTCGTTCCCCGGTCGTTCCCCAGTGGCTCGCCAGATTTCGGGGTAGGACTTCGCCGGTTACAATTTTGTCATTGCTGAGTCAGAAGTTTCAGTTGCGTGTCAGATGTCACAAGCATGTCAGATGTCATTCAGTCGTCAGTCAGAGGCCCACCTTTCATGTTGAAGCACTTCCCTCGCTGCTCCTCCCACCACTCCACCAGCTCCTTGCGAGGCTTGGGCATCATGAAGTCCACGCATTACATCTGGAGCGGCGGCCACTCCCCCATGTAGTCCAGGGTGTCCTCCTTGAGCAGATAGAAGGGGAAGTGCCCCTTGGGGGGTGACTTGAGGTTGAAGGCGCCAGTGAAGGCCGCCAAAGGGAAGGGTAAGAAGTTGAAACTGTCGATGACGCGAATGGGCTTCGCCCCCTAAAGTGTCAGCGTTGTTACAGAGGTGTTTCAGATGTCATTCAGTTGTCAGTCAGTTGTTAGTCAGAGTTCAGTCAGAGTCATTTGCATGTCAGTTAGCATTTCGTTATAGTCAGTCGCATGTCATTGGTGAGTCAGAAGTTTCAGTTGTGTGTCAGATGTCACAAGCATGCCAGTCAGTCACAAGCATCCCAGATGACTCACCTGCTTCTTGAGCACCAGCTGGTTCAGCTTCATTCCATCGTTCAAAACCTCGGCTGTGATGCCTTGCTCCAGGAGGTACTTCATGATGAAGATGGAGTCGTACCCTTTTCCTGAAATGCACATGACATGATGCATGGTCACGTGGCTGAATGTATGTAACTGCTCACCGTAGTGGGCGACCAGCGTCGTTCCGGCGTGGAGGTCGAAGTCCAGAGCCCAGCACAGGAACTCCTGGAGCGACTTGGGACCCATGAAGGTTTGCTGGTGGGCGCCTCTGCAGTGGCCGCAGATCTCGTCCGGCTTCCAGTTCTCGTAGCAGGCAGAGCTGCACTTCTGGGCCGCCACGAAGAGGACCTTGTGCCTGTAGATGTCTCCATGTTCGTTGCGCCCCACCACCTGGTTCTGTGACCCTTCGAAGTCGAAGTACAAGAAGCGCGCCAGCTCTGGGGTCTCTGGCTGGAGCGTCTTGATGAAGCACCAGTGGTCGTCTCCAGTGGGGTCGTAGTGGAGCTTGCAGGTGGGTCACTTGACCTGCTTGCAGTGGTGGGGCATACTCCTCTGCACCTGGAATATGTTGTTGTATTAGCGCTTGGGTCTGAAGGTCACAGTGGCAGTCAATCACAGTCAAGTTCTGAGTCACATCTGGAGTTTTCACACCAACCTGACGATTGCAGTCCCGGCATAGCCAAATCTTCTGGCAAATGGAAAGGGGGCGTTGCCTCTTTTACCAGGAGGAGGCTGCAGGTGGGACGCGAAGCACCCCCTGCTGGGAAAGTCCCTGAGGCAGGTGTCGCACTTGAGGAAGGGGCCCTCCTTCGCGCAGTTTCCACCCTCTTGGAAGCAGTAGTGGCAGATGTTCTGACATCGGTGCCTCGCCTTCTGGTCGAATGACACGTTGCAATGGCTGCAGAAGTAGTTCCCCTGCAGGAACCTTGGCATCTTGGTAATGAGCCAGGCGTGCTCGTAGGCAAAGAGCATGTTGACGACGTGGGGCGCAGGATCTCTGGATCCAAGATGCAACCTCCAGCGGCACCCATGGCCCAGATCTTCACCTGGAAGCGGCCCTTCAGGTGGTTGGCGCTCTCACGTGGGTCAGGTTGTGCGGCCCATCGTCCATGACACCAGAGCCCCTCAGCAGCTGCAGAGCAGCCCTCTTTTGAGCGGCGCCTTCTCGCCCTTTCTTCCTGAGCGCCTCCCACTTCCGGTCGCCCTCGGGGGTGCCCAGCTGTGCCCGCGCCATGCCCAGAACAATGGCCCTTGCCACGCAGAGCTTGTCTCCTCCGTGGTTCTTGACGCAAAGGAGGAACCCGTTCCGCCCAGAGTTCTGCTCTAGCCACTTGGGAAGGTTGGTGGGCACGTGGAGACCTCCGGCCTTCGGCAGGTTGACCATGGAGGCGGACACGCCCATGTCGCAGATGCAGACGCTGCGGTTCGATTGCACCACCTTCTCCACCCGCACCAGGTTGCCCGCTGGAGAGAACTGGTCTCGGCGCAGGAAGGGCACGTAGATCAGTCGCTCAAGGTCAGGATGGTTCAAGGTCATCGCGACGCAAGCCTCTGCGGGCTGGCCTGTGTAGCAGTGCTTGACCAGGGCTCCAAAGGCACGCTCCAGGTGCTCAGGGTCGCTCATGCACTCCTCGCGCAACGTGAGGCTGCAACGGTTTACATGGTAAGCGTGAAAAATGTACGACATATGTACATGCAACAGAACATGCACAGATATATATGGCTGCAGCTTCAAATGTTGGCCTACAGTATACTGTGCGCGTCGGCAGACGGAAAGCGCGCGAATTCAAACATGTTACAACGCGTTCAATTTGGTCAAACATGTTTGAGCCATATATACGTCTGACAGTTCAAATGTTACAATTAGGCACACCATAATCAATAGATTGCAGAACCATTTCTGTAGATTGGGGGAACTTTGTGTGTGTAGGCATTTTCAATTTGTTAGTGATGAAAGAGTTAACCTATGGGTTAACTGGCAGCTGCGTAGGCTGTTGTTCTAGGCTTTTCCGTAGCTTAGCGGGCCGCTCTGGCTATTGTTCTAATACTCTTCTAGGACTAGCGGGCCGCTTGACGTCATAGCTTCCTCGCCTTGCGTCATGCGGCTGCCCTCTCCCCTGTCTTAGGTAGCGCAATGCGGCTGTTATTCCGCCTAAGTAGCCGAGTCAAGCGGCGATTTCGCTCCTGTTGTTTTGGTAAAGTAGGGCGGCCAGTCAACTGTCTTTCGATACAAATTCGCCATTGACGCACGTTCTGCCTATATAAGGAGCTCGGCTCCAAGGCAAGTCTGGTTCGCTCGTTTCCTCTCTAGCCAGTTTGTTAAGCTCTCTGTGTAATTGAATATTTGAATAAGACTCTGTGTAAGACTACAGGACTCTTGTATCTTGCGTGCGGCCTACCACACGGAACGGCAGAGGGCACGGTGTGTCAAGACACATTTCCAACAGGTTATGGGCCCAGTCTACGCCCAACGCTGCGCCGAGATCTGAAGTGAATAGGAGGTCAAGTCTGTGTTGGGATCGGAGTAGGCACTGTCACTTTGGATCAAAGCCAGTTGCCAGACGAAGAAGAAACTGAAAGCAACGACCAAGAAGAAGATGAGGAGTACTACCAAGCACCAGAAATGGCTAAAGGTGGTGCTGAGGGTGGTCCCAAATCCAGCCCTCCAGACGCCCAGAAGACCAGAATGGTGGTCAGGTTCTTGTCCAAGAAAGCGCAAATGCCTACCAGAACCTATTCCGGCAACAATCCTGGCAGCGCTGGCTACGACCTACAGTCAGCCTATCGCACCACAATTTTACCCTTTTCCATCCAAAAGTGTTTCACCGATTTGGGCATGACTCCACCAAACGGACACTTCTTCAAAATCGAAACGCGCTCCAATCTTGCGCTGCAGGGAATCACAATCGAAGCAGGAGTAATTGACCCTGACTATACTGGCAACGTTGGAGTGGTACTCCACAACCACACCTCTGAGCCCTTCCAAATACAACAAGGGGACAAAATTGCCCAAATGATCTGCATGCCTTTCGCCACTCCGCAAATGGACATAGTCGATGAGTTGCCACCTACCACACGAGGAAATAGAGGATTTGGATCGCCAGACAGGCAAGCGAAGGGTACTCCAGATCACACCCACCAAGCTCGAAACCGACAACCCAACCAGCCAAATGTCACGGCACGCAACCCAACTCAATACCGACCCAGTACAACCAGTGCTAACAGTGCCTCATACAGATGGTCTGGCGAAACAATGACCTTCACAAGGTCAGCCACACCAACAGCTACATTCCTGTCCTTCGCAACTATTTCACTGCTACTCCTAGCCAGCCTGGCAACGTCAAGCGCCAGTGTGACCACCTTCCCACCATACTACATATGTGGAATGGGAAGAAATGGAATGGCCATATCAGTACCACGAAAAGTGAAATGCACACCACCAACCCTGGACAAGGTGCAAAGAGCAAAAGTACAAGTGTGGACACCACGCACCAAGCCAATTCAAATTCCAGCCAACAAATGCTGGTCTCACTCCGACAACATTTGCACCAACATGGGATTCTTTGGATCCAAAGGCATCGTCAGCCACACAGTCAAGTCTGAGCACGTCGACGCAAAAACATGCGCTGCAGCCATCAAGGCAAAATCATGGAAGGGCCACAAGCTGAAGGAAATCTCCCCAGGATACTGGTCTAGTAACTTGGAAGCCGCAGTGGACTTTCGCTACTGTTGCTATGACAAATGTTCTACTACAACCAACTTCTACATAGCCAGCGGACAAGTCGCGTCATTCGATGGCCATACACTGGCCTCAGACCTGGCAGACATGGGCAACTGCAGTGCTACAAAAGGGGAATGCAGTGTCCTCAATGAAGTCGTACTGTGGAGAAAACGACACCTGAAACACCTGTGCCCATTCGAAAAGAAGGGAGAATACGAAGCTGACATCACCAGAAGCCATGTGGTAATCAACGCCATTCAAGCTGCATTTTCGTTTCGAAAACATGGCTATGGAGCAGGTCAAACAGTCGTTTTCGCGCCTCGATGCCTAGGCCGACTAACTCGACTAACAGAACAAGGAGTTGGAATCAAAGTGGTGAACCGACTGACCTCTGATGACCTAGCATTCTGGAATTCTGCCACGAACAACGAGTCAAACCCAGAGAACGCTACTGAAACAGACCCTGTCAATGTGAAACTGGAATATCTGAAGGACAAGCTCCTCAGAAATGAGCAGAAAGGCTTTCGAACCATCTGGCTAAGCTTGTGCAACATAGGGCAACGACAACTCGACATTGTTCACCAACTACTTGCCCTTGACGCAACTATGGGAGCCAGAGCCTTTCTCCAACGCAACGACATCACGGCACAACACTCTGGTGAAGCACTACTCATCTCCAAGTGTCAGAAAGTAAAACCCCAAGTGGTGTACTGGAACTATACATATGAGGGCAAGTGCTACCTCTACCTGCCAATGAAAGCCAACAACCGTCTCTACTTCATTCTACCTGGGACACACGACTTGACGAGGACGTCCCCTCAAGTGAACTGCCGCCATCATCTGACAGGCTACCACAAAGTTGGACTCCTTCACGCCAACACAGGCCACGAGATGTGGCAAACCTCCACAGGTGTTGCATCAGTCACAGAAGTTCCTCTCGAAATCGCTTGGACTAGCGATTGGAAGCCTTTCACCTTCAAAGCACCCGCACTGTTTCACAGTGTCCGAAATGGCATTGTCAACATCTTGGGCAAATTTTAAGCACACGCC
>JASAMZ010008133.1:0-53647 GCA_030248115.1 Linhomoeus sp. GSCO2_2 | reverse complement strand
CAGGTACGGTAGCCAAAAAAATTTTTGAAAATTGATTCCGGATCAGTTTTCAACGGGGAATCGCGTGGTGCAGTCCATTTGGCCATAAATCATCGCAATCGGGCGCTAGAATGGCCGAAAGTCAAAAATCGGCATTTTCGACCCCCGACGGAGACCCGTTGGCACAGCAGAACTCAAGATTTCCTCGGCGGATTTCGGCGATTTTGGTCTTAAACGAAAGAGAACATGTTAATCTTGCCGATTTGAGATATCTGGCCCGATCCAACAACTCCCTGATTTACTAGGATTTTTGAAAGGCAAATTTTTGTCAAAAAATCACTTTCGGCTACCGTAACCCGAGAACGCGTCGGCCGATTGGCTCGGGATTTTTTTTCCGCAGAAGCTCTCGTAGAGGGTTATAACATATCCAAAGGACATCGAAATCGGTCTATTATTCCAGAAATTCTAGCTGGGTGAACACCCTCCCAGTAAGTAAAAATTCAAATTTTTGAATTTTTCTCAAAATTTTCCCACTACGCGAAAAAAATGAAGGTCCTTCCACACCTACTATCCCTCGAGAGCTATCGATTAAAAAAAACCCCGTCCAAATCGGATGAGAAATGAGGCACGAAAGTGAGTGGCGAAAGTTTTGATCGGGAGCAGCTCCACTATAGCACTCCGCCCCTTTTGGGGTCGGAGTGCTAACAAACAAGTGATACGTGACACTCCTTGAGTGTCAGATAGGCACTCCGCGTGATTGTTTTAGCAGACGGGGGCACAGAAACTCCAACAAGTGTTGCATTCCCGTTAACGTTATGTTGACCAGCGGATTATTTTGCGGATTATTATAATCCATTTAGCGGATTAGGTCGATTTTGCGATCCGCTGGGCCGATTGGGCTGAAATTTGGACAGGAGTTCGGACTCGAGATGCCGATCACATATCAGAAGAGAAAATTCAAAAATTCCTTCGCGTTCGCGAGATTGAGCGATTTAGACGATTTCGGCAACTTTGACATTGCGCTGCAGTCGAACACGACGTCGTGCAAAGTTGCTGTAATTGAATAAAGTTCTTGTCTTTGTACCCTCTATCACCACACCAAATTTCAGCTCAATCGATTGCGATCCAATTTTTGTAAATCGGTGAAATTATCCATTTCGTCAAACATGGATTACAGCCTTCGACTGCAGCGCGATGTCAAAGTTGCCAAAATCGCCTGACGCAAATTTAATCCTGTATCTCGCGAACGCGAAGGAATTTTTGAATTTTTCTCTTCTGATATGTGATCGGCATCTCGAGTCCGAACTCCTGTCCAAATTTCAGCCCAATCGGCCCAGCGGATCGCAAAATCGACATAATCCGCTAAATGGATTATAATAATCCGCAAAATAATCCGCTGGTCAACATAACGTTAAATTTGTTTGTTCCCAATTGTTTCAGTGTAGAACTAGGGTCCATAGCCCGGGGTGGGCCTGAGCAAATGCCATACACTTAGAGGCCGATGTGGCCCAAGTGACGCGTTGGAGCAGGCTGTACTGACGACGATGGTCGATGAGAGCAGGCTGTACTGACCGCTGTCTATAGCCACTCACAATGTAGAATGCCAGCGGCGCCCCAATTGTAGAGGCGCGCCTTATCCACGCTACACAGCGGGGGATCCCCCGCTGGGGTGGACGGCGTCGGTGGCAGTAGTCGTGTGCGTAGACGCCTTTCTCAGCGCGTATTATATGGACGGCGTACTGTAGGCGCAGCAAAATCAATGGCCGACGGTATTTTCGGAATTTCGCGGAATTTTACAGAGCGTAAGTATTCGGCCAAAATCAGGCTAAATACACCGCAAATCGCCAAACAAACGACGGATTCGCGTTCTGCGGCGTCAGAAAGCCCAGACAACTGTCAACGCAATTTTGAAATCTCGACCCCGGGCGCAATTTGTGGCCGGTTTGGCGCCGAAATCAGCTTCTTTCCCTCGGCACAGTTCCACCTCCTGAGACCAAACTCCAAGAGGCGTTCCATCAATCGCTGTAAGTAGGAGAAAGACACCGCAAATCGCCAAACAAACGACGGATTCGCGTTCTGCGGCGTCAGTAAACCCAGACACAACTGTCAACGCAATTTTGAAATTTCGACCCCGGGACCCAATTTTTGGCCGGCCGGGTGCCGAAAGCAGGGTAATGGCGTTCAAAATCGCAAAACAAACACCGGATTCGTGTTCAGCGTCGTCGGAAACCCCCGAAACAAGTGAAAACAAAATTTCGAAAATTTGACCCCGGGATTCAAAAATTCGGCGCGGCCGGGATACGGTCCCTCAAAATGGTCAAAACACTTCGTCTAGACCAACTTTTAACGCGGAACACGATGCAACGGTCAATTTACCGCTAAAGGCACGCCTTCCAGCACAAAAATCCACTCAAAGTCGAAAATCCGAATTTTCCGCTCGGGACCCGGGACTTTTGGCACCGCAGATCTCCCGAACGACAAGACCGATCTCGGCGGTTTTGGTGTCGAATGAAAGGCAATATAAGTGCCCAGGTCAGAAATTAAATTGGCGAGGATCCACCGTCGCAAACTCGAGTTACGATTTTTTAAAGGTCGGAAAAAATTTAAAATTTTGAATTTCCTACCGTACTCCCGCGTCGGACCACCTAGGGTGCCCGTTCCAGCGATGCCGCCTAGAGGACCCAAAGGACTACAACATATCCAAAAATCACCAAATTCGGCCCACTTTTGCGAAAGTTGTGGGGTATTTTTTTTTCTTTTACTTAGCAAAAATTCGAATTTTTGAATTTTCGCAAAATTCTTCCACCGCCGAAATTTTTTCACCCCCCGAGCACGCTGCGCGTCGTCATAAGCTATCTTTTAAAAAAAATGTGGCTCCCTAGGTGCTTCGTAGCGAGCGCTAGCTCTGGTTATGTTAACTGCAGGCTTTACCGCTCCTATAGCACTCCTTCGCTTTTCAAGCGGCGGAGTGCCAAAAAAAGTGATAATATCATTCAAATATTATCAATACCGTATATTCGACCTATAACAATTGAGATGCAGCGATAGTGATGATTTTCACACATTCAATATTCAAATATTATTGCCACACTAGCACCAACCTATAACAATTGAAAGAGATACAGCAATAGTGATGATTTACAAACATTCAAAATTTAATTATTATCACTACCATAGCGCCGACCTATAACAATTGAGAGAGATACACAGCACTAGTGATAATATTCAAACATTCAAAATTCAAATATTACACCACCGTAGCACCGACCTATAACAATTGAGAGGAGTAACGCAAAATGCTCCTCCTTTTCCCGAAATATTGATAGTTTATATATTGTGCAGTCTTGCATAATTTGTCTGTCAGACGGCAAGAACTTGTGAAATTGGGATTTTCTGATTACTTGCGACCCGGCAGATTACATTTGTGTCTGGTGGCGTAATGTCTAGGCACCGTTTCACACCTTTGCAACTGTACCTTGAATATACAAATCTACTCGAGCTACACAGCGTCGCGAGAAACAGAAGTGACGTCACTTTCAAGTGCAATATCATCTCGTTTTCTCACAGGTCTGAGTTGTTCCAGGTGCTGAATCACGCGTTGAGCCCTGCGCACCCATAGATAAGTGCGGCCTAACACGACGAACTGTTTCGTCGGATGCGTTGTCATTGTCATCACTTCGCGAACCTTCGTAGGCCCTATATAGACGCGCGTACGCTGTCGCAACCCCATTCTGAGTTCGTTCAGAGGCGAGAAGTTTGCGCTGTCGAAGAGAAGAGAAACGAATCGAGATTTCGAAAGAATTTGACTCCACTTGAATTGAGACGATCGAATCAAGAAGAAGAATGGCTCCACTGATCGTCAAGTGGTCGCACGAGGGCGAGTTCCGCCGCTTCGCGTTGGAGAAGGTCGACTTCGATGAGCTACTGAAGAAAGTCCGCTCCTTCATTCCCGACTTCCGAGGGAAACTCGCCTGGAAGGGTGCGATTTTCGGTAACAAATTACAAATTAGGATTGGTTTGGAAAACTTCTCTTCTTGTTCTCAGACGCCGACGGCGACTCGATCGTGGTGACGACGGACGTGGAATTGCAGGAGGCCGTGCGCGACCTCAAGGAAGGGGAGGTGCTCCGTCTCCACTCGCTCGGTGGGTTACAGCGCTTCAGTAGATTGCATTTGCGTGATATAACTTGCGAATACATACGAACAATAATAGTGGCATGTTTCGTGAAAGGAAGGAGTACGGAAAGGCGTCCACTTTGCAGAGGGCAGCGTGCCGGCCTCTCCCTGGCGCGTGATCGAAATGGGCGCCGTCTCCGTGCCGAGGGAGCAGTTGGTGGAAGAGGCGCAGCCGCAGCCGCCGAAGGAGGAGGAAGCTAAGGCGGAGAAGCCGCTGGAGGGCGAAGAGGAGAAGGAGGAGGAGGCGAGCGCGCCGGCCGCCGCCAACGGCAAGAAGGTGCACAAGAACATCTACTGCGACGGCTGCAACAAGGCCGGCATCGAGGGCGTCCGCTACAAGTGTCTCGTCTGCCCCGACTACGACCTCTGCTCCGACTGCGAGGTCAAAGGCACTCACACCGACACGGGACACACCATGATCCGCATCGCCGATCCCGAGGACAAGAGCTGGCAGTGGACGGTGCGTTGTATACATTGTTTTGTTTGTATTGGATAGGAACCTCTGTATTCCGCCGCTACCAGACTCCTTAGACGTATTGAGTTCCTAGTTTGTCTAATAGGCGCGTCCAAAGCCACCGTATCACCAAAGGTGGGGCATGCACATTGGTGGGCGACGTGGACTGCTGCAGCAGTGGGATTTAGGCACGAAAGCCAACGTGAGAGCCGATATTCGCGTAGACGAATCTTTTTGCACGCATTTCCTCGCTTCCACTGAGCAAGTGTCGATTCCCTTCATTTTTGGCACTCCGCTTTGCAAAAGCAGGAGTGCTATAGGGGGCGTCGCATTGAACAGAATCATCTTAACAGCTTTTCTCGCGCTACACAAATCGGATCGCCAAAAGGTTTTTTGCGTTAGATAGGTTGAGTCGACGCGCAGCCTGGACAAGAAACTAGAAAATTCCGGTGGTGGAAGAATTTTGCGAAAATTCAAAAATTCAAATTTTTGCTAAGTAAAAAAAAAACAATAGCCCATAACTTTTGCAAAAGTGGGCCGATTTTGTTGATTTTTGGATATGTTGTAGACCTTTGGACCCTCTAGGCGGAATCACCGGAACGGGCTCACTGGGTGGTCCGACGCGGGAGTACGGTAGGAAATTTGAATTTTCAAAAAATTTTCGGCCCTTTAAAAAATCGTAACTCGAGTTTGCGACGGTGGATCGTCGCCCAATTTTAACTCGTCCTGGAGCATTATACTACCTTTCATTCGAGACCAAAATCGCCGAGATCGCTTGTGTCGTTCGGGAGATCCGCGGTGGCAAAGGTGCCGGGTCCTGAGTGGAAAATTCCGAATTTTGACTTTGCGTGGAGTTTTGGCATGGAAAGCGTGCCTTTAGCGGTAAATTGATAATCGCAACGTGTTCTATGTCAAAAATTGGTCTAGACGAAGTGTCTTGACCATTTTGAGGTACCGTACCCCGGCCGCACCGAATTTTTGAATCCCGGGGTCAAATTTTCGAAATAGAGTTAAAAGTTGTTTCGGGGGTTTCCGACAACGCTGAACACGAATCCGGTGTTTGTTTTGCGATTTGTGACGCCTTTACCCTGATTTCGGTGCCCGGCCGGCCGAAAATTGGGTCCCAGGGTCGAAATTTCAAAATTGAGTTGACAGTTATTTGTGGGCTTTCTGACGCCGCGGAACACGAATCCGGGGTTTGTTTTGCGATTTGCAGTGCATTTACGCTGCTTTCGGCGTCAGAGAACACACCCAAAACATGTCCAAATTTGTCCAAACATGTTCAAACGTGTCCAATCATGTTCAAACTTGTCCAAATTTGTTTGAACACTTTCGTCGGCGCTGAACACGAATTCGGCGTTTGTTTCCGTGAATGCTTATTACCGAGTAGTGCGACGAGCGACCAGTCTGCTTTGCCTCGGACAAGCGGAGTGCCACCCTGAAGGTCCCCTTCAGCGTTAAACTAGTTATACTCCACAAAAAAGTGGAGTATATAGCGTTTGTGCGCGGAAGCAGAAAAGTTGCCCGTCTGGCGTTCGCGCGTGAAGCGGCCGATTTCCAAACGGTCTTTTGCGTTGGGTAGGCCTAGTGGGTGGGCAGGGTGGACACCAAACGGGGTCACGCTCCGGGACCCCGTTGGCGGGAAATTCAAAAATTTATTTTTTCAAAGTACTGAAAAACGCATTAGGCAAGGTAGAACTCGAAAAAGTTGCATATAATGGTATATACTATCTTTTGATATGTTGTAGTACTCGATAGGGCCGAGGGTGGAAGAAATGAATTGGATCGCTGCGGGACCCATTTTGGCGCCAAATTTGAAAAATTCGCGATTTTCGGCCCCGGGTCAACTTTGACGGGCTGCTGTGCGAGCTAGGTAGCAGCTAGAGCGGCGAGACCACTCTTGGTGCTCCTTCCCAGATGTCCTCTATCGAATGAGCCATGAACGGAGAAAATCGGGCAAAACACAAAAAACTTTCTTACACTGCGACTTTTTCGACCCCGGGGTCGAATTTTGCGATTTTCGCGTTTCGGCGCCTAGAGCACTCGAATGCGTCGCCGAATCGTTCCAAACGTGGTTTCAAACGATTCTACGCTTAAATCTGGTCTAGAAAAGTGTTTTGGAAAAATTTTCGAAGCTACAGTATCCCTGCCGCGTCCGTTTGAATTGTGGGTGTCGGGTCGACTTTTACGATATTATACTGGATTTCGGGGTTTTCGGGGGCGCTGATTACGAATTTGGCATCCGTTCAGTGTTTAGATGATGTTTGAACATACCTATGACGAATCGCATGCTACCGTACCCCAACTGCAGAATTTCCTTTCTGCGAGTCCATAGGAAGTTAGGGGTGTTGTATGTTGATTCTGGGGTATTCTCGGATGTAGATCACGAATTCGGCATTAGTTTTCCGATTGGGAGTATCAGGAGGCCACAACAGCATAGGATTCACCGTGCGTAGGAATTCAAATTTGTGGAGTATACTGCGTCCCCCGGACGACTTGCCTGGTCTACTGTCGCTTCCAGGCCTGGCACCACACCTTCCCCAAGCACCACTTCCGTGGAGGGCGCGGCCGGGGTCGCCACGGTGGCTGCGGACCATGGGGCCCGCCGCCCCACTGGCACCGCGGGGGGCCCGCTCACTGCGGACCCTTCGGGCCTCCGGGACCGAATCAGCAGCAGCAGGGTCCGAATGCGGCTGCGGCTGCAGCGGCGGCCAATCTGGACCAGTTCGCCAAGAACGGCGGCCTGCTTCTCCAGAAGGTCGGCGAGCAGGTGGCCGCCGTCCTCAACAACCTGGGTACGTGGAGAGAGTGGATGGAGCGTGAATTGAGATGGGCTCCATTTTACAGTACGAATTTCTTCTCTACAGGCATAGACGTGGACATCGACGTGGAGCACAATGGCCAGACGCAGAAGGTGACCCCTCCCAAGGAGGAGAACAAGGCCAAGGAGGGAGAGGAGACCAAGAAGACTGAGGAGGAGAAGGAGAAGGCGCCCTCGGCCCCGCCCAAGGACGCCGCTGACAACAAGGAAGAGGTGAGAAGGAGATCCTCGAAGGTGAAAGTGAGCCTTCGTTTGCTGCGAATCGCTCCGACTATGATTAGTAGATTCGAATACCTATGAAGGCTGGACTGAATAGGGAAGAATGACCTTCAGTTCCTCCAGTTCCCATCCTTTCAGGCGGCGGCGGGCAGTCCCCAACAGCAGCATCAGCAGGACTGGACCTTCGTGGCGCACGACGAGGCGGCGACGCTCTATCCCACCGGCCCTCTGCACGAGATGGCCAGCGCCGCGGCCGCCGCCTTCGTGGGCAATCTGCCGCCGCCTTTGGTGCCCACTCCGGCAGCCGCCGCCACTCCACCCAAGGAAGAGGAAGAGGCTCAGAAGAAGGAGGAAGAACCCAAGAAGTACCACGACGGTAGGTCATGAGAAGAGGAGAGGAGAGAGGCGTTAGAGTCGTCGTGAATGCTCCAATAAGCACTCCCTATCGAATCACCCTCCAATAGTGCCCCCCGCCGAGAAGGTAGTTGGATTACTGAGTATTGGAGGCTATTGCAGTGTTTTCGGTATCAGTACAGCTTGTGTTCGCTGGCCGCGACTCGTGACGAAGGGAAAGAGGGGGGGGGGGGGGGGGGGGAGGAGGGGGGATAGGAAGCTCGCAGTTACTGCCTGCATTTTGTGCTGTACCAGCCTACTCGTGCATACGTCAAGCTCAGATCTGCACGAGCAAGTGAATCCGCCGCTGTCGCAAATTCGACGTTCAACAGCCCCTCTTTCCTTCCATTGTCATGTCGACCTCTTGTGTGCAGACCCGGCGATCAACGCGACGGTGGAGGCGCTGGTGTCGATGGGCTTCGACAACCAGGACAACTGGCTCGTCTACGTGGTGGAGGCCAAGAAGGGCGACATCAACGACGTCCTCAACGCCCTCAACCGCAAGCACCACAACAGCGACTGCTGAGCAGAATGAGAGAGAAGAGGCAACGGCCATCCGTCTAGCGATGCGACACTCCCCCATCCCATTCATTCGTTCTGTGTTCTTCTAGCTAAGAAGTGGTGACATTTCATTGTCGTGGTGGCGCTTTTGCGATCGCTTTTTCTCGACTCTTGCTGTGTACAGAGTAGAATAGCCAATTCGGCTCTGTCTGATCGCTGGTTGATGTCTTTTCGCGGTCTGTCTCTAATGGGTGCCGTACCTTCTCAGCTCGTGAACCTGTTTCTGATCTGCTGTTGCTTGACAGTGGCCCTTTCCCCGTTCGATGTCTTAGGTAGAGAGGAGAGGCGTCACCTTACCCCACACTCCCTCGTGTTGTCCTGGGAATCTAAGCACGAGCATACACTAGGCGTTCCGTTCGGGAGTTGTCGCGACCGTTGCCAGATCGAAGAAAAACCTGTACATAAAACTCGGTGGCATCAGCCACTGGGACGCGACCTGCATCACAGACGAAGCGGCAACACGGCAGAATTCACAAAGTAGACGCATATTGGCACCAATGGCGGGCGTTGATCTTTGTAGAGACCTGTGATTGACAGTGCAACGACCAGCAGTTACTGCATACCGACTTGATGTTGTCTATACAGAACTGGCAATGGAAACCAACCATGTCAAGGCTTACAGGATAGCTGTAAAGCGCCACATACATAGTGTCAACTCGGTAGACTTGAGCAGAGAAAGGTACATAGAAGTTTAGTGGAACCAACAGGCGCGAACTCATACTCCAGTGATCGCGCGACCCTTATGACCACGAATGGATCGCGCTCGGCACGCCTGAATAGCGATAAAGTCAACTTTCGATTGCTATGAGGGAAGAAGGGAAGCGGCGCGCGAAACTCCGCTGTTTTGTTACCACGTGGGTGGGGTGGGCGATTCAGTAGAATGGGTGATCTACGGCGAGACCTTGATCGGTTCGAGATAGGGGGCCGACCCACTTTCCAATTATTTGTCGTCGTCGTCGCCGACAGCCGGCGCTGTCGGTCGCCGCCGCTCAGTCGTTACAATTTGCCTTCTGTGTTGTGGTGCTCAAGCGCGAGCGCTTTTCTTGCGCCGACGGGGCGGCACCGAGCGCCACTCCACTTAGTTTCTTTCAGCGCGCACGCGTAACTTTGACTCGCGCCGGCTCGGGCGCAAACAAATCAATCGACTCTTGAGCGCTGTCGTCGCGTCGGTGTCGGCGTCGATTCCGAGTGAGAGAGGCCGACGACGATCGCGCGGTCGCCGACGCGCTCAGCCTCCTCCTTCTCCCTTCCCCCCGCAGGAAATGAATTGGGCCGGCGTCGTTCGGTTTGTCTTCTGGAACGGCGCTGGTCAATGATCGTCGTCGTCGTTCCCATCGCGAGAGATGACCTCTGCGCAACTGTTGCTGTTGACAAGGCTGACAGCCGTCGTCGCCTGTCTGCTCGTCGTCGTCTCCGGCCGGCGAGGGTCCGAGCAGCGGCCGGGCGTCGACGACCGAGTGCTTCACAAGGAGCATGAGATCCCAGAGGACCAGATCATCAACCTGCCCATCGGCAGCTTCCCAGAGCCCATGTGCGAGTACTCCGTCCACTGGTTCAATCGGCACGGCCCGAAGGTCGACGGGTGAGTCACTATGGGTGGGTGTCCAGTATGTGCATACATGTACGTCATGCGCCGGTCATTGCACGTCACGTCACGCTCATCATGCTTCACTGTTGCCCTGGTGCTAGGCTGCAAGCAAACTCATTAACCCTTATATACAATGTACCTACATTATCCATAGTTGTTGACTCAGCTAATTTCTCATGCCGTTTAGCTGAGGTGATCATTAGGAGATGAGAAGAGCTAGCTTGACAATATTACATAGGCATTCGAATTCCTCGTCCAGGACGGTGCGAGTGGGCGACGACCTCTACCACAAGTGGGGCTGTTTCTACCCCGGCCTGACGCTCAACCTCTACTGCATCGTGGTCCACAACTGCAACGTGAGCAACGCCGACACGACGGTGCGCATCATCGACGAGAGAGGCTGCACCATCTTCCCCTCCATCATACCCAACGTCGAGTACCCCGGCAACGACGACCTCGTCGGTAGGATGACAGACAAAGCTGCCTGTCCAATCAGTCGCCGTACACAATGCCGCGCCTATATACAGGGTACTGTATCCCATCCAACGAGTATGTCATCCAAATCTTTTCAGCGGGTCTGCCAACGCAGGCCTTCTCCCTGAACATCGAGAAGCCGGCCGTGTTCTTCAACTGCGGCATACGCCTTCTCATCAAAGACAACGGCGTCTGCCAGCGACCCAGCTGTCCCAAATTCGGATTCAACAGTCGACTTGCCAGGGCTAAGCGCAGAAAGAGGGATACTGACACCTCTTCCGGTTCCATTTTTGACCTCGCCAGCTACTTGTGACCCGACGCCTTGCTACTGGATTACTGTAGCGGGACAAACGAAAGAGTACCTATGTGAATGTACCTAACTGTGGGTCAACTGAAGCGATAAACCACTGCCTTGGCTTGTGATAATGGTACCTTGCCCTACTCTCTCTATATAGAAACCGCGAGCTTATCAAGCAACGTTCAACGATTCTTTGCACGAATATAGCGCGGACGGATTCGACCACTGTGCGAATGCAAGATTCATACCGTATGCCGGATAGCTTGACAACTGGAAGTAATACACGACCAGGAAGCACAGACCATTGCTAGAATGCTATGCTATGCTAAGTGAAAACGAATTATGCTGGCAAGCCCAAACCATCGGGAACATCTACCCTACCCTGTTGTTTATTCTACTACGACGTAGTACCATATCCGAAGAGCGATACATGTACCCTGGAACCTATAGACGTGTAAGTGAGCTACATGACTAGCATATCCCCCAAGAAAGAACGCCGAGCGGCCACACAACAGATTGAACGAGGTCGTCGTTTAGTTCCAGGTAGAGAGGTGCGTTGCAATACTGTCAATCTCTGCGTCGCAGCACCGCCGAAGGAAGCTATAGTAACCAATGATGAGCCAGTTACTATGGTACTTCTCAATGTCTGGGCAGTCTCCAGGCGCCGGCGCTAGCGTTGGCGTTCCAGTTGAAGGCCGTGGGGTTCCAGTGGGGCGCGGGCGCCGGCTCGGCCGAATCCAAAACCTCACGCACGAAGTCGAAGGCGCAGCTTCGGCGATGCTCCTGCCGTGACATAACACTATTGGGATCAATTGGAGAGAGGTTTTCGATGGGAAAAGGGAGCAAGGGTGTGAAGAGTGATAGAGCTGCCAGTCTGTGTGACTCACAGGGAAGGCGAGTCTGTCGATGTTGCCCTTGTGGCAGACGACGCACTCGTAGGTCTTGGCCAGGGCGCCGTAGACGCAGCGACGCTGGCTAAGGAAGCTGTCGTGACGGAGGCCGCACTCGTCGCACTCCTCCAGAAACACCTGAGAATACGCCAATCCCTCCGTAGTATGTAGTCGCCCAATTGTGATCGCTACTGTTGAACCAACGCACGAGCCGCGAAAGCTCCAAATTACAACGGCTCTCTTCAAGCGCTACAGTACTTTGACATTTGCAGCAGAATCTGCGAAGGTAAACTAGCTGAAACTTTGTGTGTGTGCAATCAGCGCCATCGGCCACCGCACGACTCCAAACGCAACAGTAGCATCATCAGCAGTAGTGGATGTCCCACCCTGGTGTGGTGCCGCTGCTCCAGATGCGTGGCCAACTCGATGAAGCTTGGGAAGACCTTCGAACAGAGCAACTCCGACTCGTCGGCGCAGCAGCCGTAGCAGAGTCGTGCTTGGTCGTACCGACGCTGCCACTCCCAGCGAACGTGCGCCTCGAATCCCTCCATCGTCAGAGCAATAGGCTTCTGGCACAGGCGACACTGCACTCTGGGAACAGTGGCTTCCACGAAGGGGGCGTGCTGCGACAGCTCGTGAGCGATCAGCTAAAGGAGAGGAGGGTACCGGGTGTCCCAAAAAAAGTGAACCCTTTTTCTCCCGCTCATAATTTACACTTCTGTGAATGAATCTGGACCAAACTTTGCACACACATACCATGAGGAGTTGTTGACAAGTGTGCCGAATTTTAGATCAATCGCTTAAGGCTAGCATGAGTTACACGGCTATGAATCATTCACGCTCAAATTTCTCCTCGTCCTGTGCGAAGTTAGTGTAAGAAGACTCCTCCTGGCAAATCGATTCTGCGGTTGTTTGTAGCTCATGGGTTTCACAAAACCGTCAAACCAGAACCAAAGTACCATATTTATACCGCTGGATGCTTTGGAAGTCAAAATTTGCCACACCTAGGATGATCCACACGCAACGTGATTTCACAGCGAATTCTTTAAAGAGGTCAGATTGATTCGTTTCGCGCCAGATTTGAGGGTGCTATTATAGCCAATTTGGGACACATATAGGCCAAATTTAATGAGCAGTATTTTGCCGACCTCTCACGTTGATCTGAGTGATATTCGGTTGGAATTTATCGTTTTGAATGCAAGAGACTGCGTGGATCAGAATGCTTTTGGATGTCACGCACTAGATCGACTGTAACTCTGGTTGTGTCAGGACTTTGCGAATAAAATTTGGTACACCAAATAAGAACTTTATAGGGCATACACGTATATAATTTGGTCGAGATCAGTAGTCGCAGTAGTGAGTTATAAGCCGGAGAAAAAGGGTTCACTTTTTTTTGGGACACCCGGTACATCTGCACGTGCTAGCTACAGTATCCCTCCAACTGAAGTTCATCTGCAAGACGACGGTTCCTCCACTGGATGCCACTCTACCGACTCATGCGCACACATCAACCTCATATGGATACACCACTACACATCTGAGCTACTGACCTCGTCCACGCTCTTGCTCGTGTAGGGGCAGTTGTCGGTCGCTCTGCAGGGCATCAGGGGCTCGTAGAGCTCCCTTTCCATGGGAAGGAAGCCTTCGAAGAGGCCGCTGACCGCGTGCTGCGCCTGATGGTGCGCTCTCAGCTCCATTGGGGGGCCGAAGAAGGCGCATTTGCTCTCTGGACAGGCCGAGGGCTGGCCCCCACTGTCCGCCAACTTGTGCGCCAGCAGGTAGTGACTGCGCAGGGCCGCCCGGGAGTGGAACTGCCATTGAAAGATATTTGCGGATTGGAAAGCATGCCTCTCCCCTCCCCCTCAAACTTCAAAGAAGATAGTAAAGTAGTCAGCATGTAAGGAGCCAAGTACCTACACATCGTGTACCCTGAAGCAGCAGTCTGGGAGGCGGCACTTGAGCGACGTCTCGTCCCGGTAGTGTGTGAGGCAGTCGGCGGGGTAGTAGTCGGACGGCACGACGCCGTACCAGGGCATGACAGAGGCGCCCACCGCCTCCAGATCAGGCGTCGGCTCCCTGCTGGGCGCTTCCTCGAGCACCACCGGCGGCGGCGGCGGCAGCGGAATCGACTCCAATAACTCATCGCTCACTGCGCCATTCTCCGTTCCCGCCTTCTCTGGAGTGGCAACGCCGAAGGCGCCCGCCGCCCGCAGGCGCCCCGCCTGCTCCACGATGGACTTCAGTTGCTGCGTGTCGACCAGGGGCGCGGAAGGATGCTCAGCCTCGGTCTGACAGCCGACTTCGACGCTGCCGGCGACGTCCTCCCCTTCGCGAATGGTCCGCAGCACCTCGAGCTCCAGCTCCCACTTGTCGAAGGCGTGCGCCGTGTCCTGGACAGATAGATTAGACATTGTCTGTTGGCGCAAACGATGAACTGAACTAGTTTTCACCACAAGTAGAGACGGCTGTATGTACATCAACAATGATGAAGGCCAGATAGAAGCAACGCAACAGCACGTTCTTCCAGACCATAGGAAATATCGGCTGCACAAGCATCCAACGTGCGCCACTAAGCAGACACTCTACATCTGAGCAACCTGATGTATTTCCATGACGGTCCGACTCATGAAGGGCCGGCCGCACTGCTCGCACTGGAACGGCGGCGGCGGCAAGTCGTCGTCGCTCATTCCCGTAGCTGGTGGATAGAGATAGATTGTCGAGCCAATGCCCAACCACGCATTTCACACAACGTTGTATAATTTTAGAAGAGGTCGCAAAGACCACAACTACGCAGACTTTTCGCCTGCCACATTCATAGATCACAGCCGTACGAAGGGCGCTGTACTTCTTTTCAAAAGCTCGGAGAGCGACCGACCAACATACAACAACAGATCAGTCAGTAATAGCTACGAGCAGAAATACTTTAGAATGTCCACAGTTCAAGGGTCCCCAAGCCCAACCATAGACAGTCTGATACATCGATGCACCGACAACGCATAGCGTTATTATAAGGCACGCAGGGCAAAGCAGAACGTCAACCAATGATCTAGAGCAGGTATTTGGGAAATCGCCAGCTGGCAGGGTTACTGTAACTCGGGACAAAGGTAGTCGCGTAGAAAGCCACGCCGGGGGGTGGTGGCTGAGAAATTTCGCCCCGCTCTTCCATTGGTGGAGCGGACGCCAAATCAGCTGACATCTCTGCCACAAAGTTGAACGGACACTTTTGTCGATGCTCCTGAAACTATGCGTAGTTCCCGTTAGACGTAGCGCATCCGTTTGGTAAGATGACACGACTACATTGAACGCCAGTCGGTCGAGGGGCTTCTCGTGGCAGCGGACGCACTCGTAGGCCATGTAGGAGGTCCTGTACTCGCACCAGCGCTGCTTCACGTAGCAGTCGTGGCGCAGGCCGCACGCGTCGCACTCTCCCAGAAACACCTGTGCCAGAAGCGCCGCTGTGAAAGGAGTGAGGTTACGGTACGTCTCTAATAGGTGCGTCAACATAACGTCCACAGCTCTTAGACAGACAGCGCGAATATCGGCTGCAGTTGCATTTGAAACTCCACCTTGACGTCATGTCGCTGCTCCAGATGCGTGGCCAGCTCCAGGAAGCTACTGAAGGAGTCCGAGCATGGCGCTCCCTCCGCTTCCACGCCACAGCACAGATGCCGTTGAAGGTGGCGCGACTGCCAATCGGACTTCAGATGTGCTTCCAGACCCTTGGTCAGCGGCTGGAATTTGAACTGGCAGAAGCGACAGGCGACGCTGGGACAGCACTCCTGCACGTGGTCCCTGTGGCGGGTCATCTCGTGCTCCACCACCTGAAACTGGCACTTTCATCATCCTGAAAAAAAGCGGCGAATCCTACCATCTTTCCTCTCAAACCATGTCGACGTCTTCAGAGGAGAAGCTGCAGTCCTCCACGGCGCAGAAGACCGCCTCTTGGGGACGCCGGCCACGAGAGACGAAGCCCTCGAAGGTGGCGCTGACCGTGTGCGCAGAGAAGAAGTGCTCCAGGAAGTCGCTTTGACTTCCCACAAAGGGACACGGCGTCTCCGGACAGAACAACACAACGCCCAGACGCTGCTGCAGCTTGTGGCACAGAAGGTAGTGGATGCGAAGGCCGGCGTGCGAGTGGGCCTGAAACGACTTCCTGGGAACTTCGGGATCGCTCGACAAGCAGCTCGATGCGAACCTCGAAGTGGCACTCGGTCATTCGGCAGGTTAGCAGCGCCGATTCCTCCACTCCCTCCTCCTCGCTGTAACGTCTCAACAACCCAAGAGGGTAGCGCTGCTTGGGGTTACTGTACCAAGGCAACACGCAGTTGCCGACGGCACTGAGCGGCGGCTCAGGTTCGTCCGCAGCGTCCGGCTCAGGTTTTGGCAGCGGCGCGTCTTCGCCTACGGATTCTGCCGACTCTGGCGACTCGGCTCGCGTCAAATCTTCGCTCTCTCTTCCACTTGCGGCGTTCACTCGCCCACTGCTGCTACTGGTGCCGCCGCTGCTTCCCACGCTGCCGGCCGCCAGTCTGTTGACATTGCTCAGGATCGACTCGAGGTGGTGTTTGTCCAGATGTGGACTGCCGGCCACAACAGCCTCCTTCGTGTGTTCCCGTCGCGACGACGTCTGGCATCCGACGTCGACGGCAGTGACAACAGCAGCTGTGCCGCCTTGAATGGCCGCTCGGACGGCCAGCTCCATCTGGAAGTCGTCGAAGGCGTGCGCCGTGTCCCGGTGGATGTCCATGACGGCGCGACTGAGGAAGCGCCGCTCGCAGCGCTCGCACTTGAAGGGCGCCGGCGGCAGGTCGTCGTCCCCATCTTCCTCCATTCTCCAATGACGGGAATGAAATCAGGCGAAAGGCGCATGCTGTGTAGGTTAGGTAGCAAGCGAAGCGTGCGTCGCTGGGTGGACTACATGAATTAGGCAAAGTGACGTCGGCCAACGGTTTACAACAATAACAGGCTTCCCTTCGAAGCGACGAGCACAAGAACGATTCCAACAATAACACGCGCAGAGAGCCAACATCGCGAGTTCGTCTTGCTACACTTCCGACTACGCTTCCTCCAAACCGAACGTTGACAACTTCAGTGCGATTGGAACAACTTTGCGATGCTTATGAATACGCAGATCGATCGATCGAAGTGAAGTTCAATTTCGCCTCTAGAATCGTCCCCCTCCTCCCCTGGGCGGACCCCCTCTGGACATGGGCGGGGGCATTCCTGGGACGGTGATGGCGACGTCGACGAAGTCGCCGATCTCGAACTTGCACTGGGACAGGGTCTTGTTGTCGTCCACCCCACGACTGCCGTTGCAGGTGCTGCCGATGTCGCGCAAAGTGTAGCGCGGAGTGAAGCGGTCGGCGCTCACTGAAGAGTCGATTGGGTGGAATTGGAGAAAGTGGACAGTAGAGAGACTGGGAGAAAGCGACGTCTACCGATTCCGAACTCGAAGAGGGTGCCCCGCCGCCTGGCCTCCACGTTCACCTCCTTGATCAGGGTCATCAGCTCGCGCAGAGAGCAGTCCATCCTGCAGATGTGAGAGAAACTGTCGCCTTCCTCATCAATAGGAGACTACTGTAGTGTAAATATATAAATTACACCAGGCAAGTCGTCCGGGGGACGCAGTATACTCCACAAATTTGAACTCCTATGCACGGTGACTCACCTCCTGTTGTGGCCTCCTGACACTCCCAATCGCAAAACTAATGCCGAATTCGTGATCTACATCCCAGAATACCCCAGAATCGACATACAACACCCCTAACTTCCCATGGACTCGCAGAACCAAAATTCTGCACTTGGGGTGCGGTAGCATGCGAATTCGTCATAGGTACGTTCAAACATAATCTATACACTGAACGGATGCCAAATTCGCAATCAGCGCCCCCGAAAACCCCGAAATCGAACATAATATTGGCAAAGTCGACCCGACGCCCAATATTCAAACCGACGCGGCAGGGATACTGTAGCTCTGCAAATTTTTCAAAAATACTTTTCTGGGCCAGATTTAAGCGCAGAATCGTTTGAAAACACTTTTGGAACGATTCGGCAACGCATTCGAGCGCTATAGACGCCGAAATGCGAAAATCGCAATTTTCCATCCGGGGGTCGAAAAAGTCGCAGTGTAAGAAAGTTTTTTGTGTTTCGCCCGATTTCTTTCGTTCATGGCTCATTCGATAGAGGACATCTGGGAAGGAGCACCAAGAGTGGTCTCGCCGCTCTAGCTGCTACCTAGCTCGCACAGTAGCCCGTCAAAGTCAGCCCGGGGCCAAAAATCGCGAATTGGCGCCAAAATGGGTCCCGCAGCGATCCAATTCTTTTTTTCCGTGTTCGGCACTATCGAGTACTACAACATATCAAAAGATAGTATATTTCATGTAAAATGCCTAAAGGCAGAAAGGAGAATATGTTCCAAGTATGAAGCATGTAAAAGTAAGAGTATTAAACGATTTTCCTCTGGTGTAGCAAATGCGGCGCTTTGCGCCGCCCACCAATTTGTTAAAGAAAGAATAGTACCAGTATTGATTGAAAGAAAGCATTTTCGACTAAAATCATCCACACAAACTGCGCAAAGGTCACAACGACACGCTAGGGTGTGCCGAATATGTTGCCGCGTGTCGTTGTGACCTTTGCGCAGTTTGTGTGGATGATTTTAGTCGAAAATGCTTTCTTTCAATCAATACTGGTACTATTCTTTCTTTAACAAATTGGTGGGCGGCGCAAAGCGCCGCATTTGCTACACCAGAGGAAAATCGTTTAATACTCTTACTTTTACATGCTTCATACTTGGAACATATTCTCCTTTCTGCCTTTAGGCATTTTACATGAAATACTCTTACTTTTTGATTGGCGGAGCCAATCAACCCACGTTGCCGATGTAGGCCACCTTGAGACACGACTGTAGAGGCTTTTGTACGAGTTTGACCCATTTGGGTAACGCACCGGACGAGCAGGGCAATTTTGGATCTTGTATGCAGTTCCTCCTGAACGAGCGGGGGCACTCAAAACGAATAGGACAATTTTGGGACGCATTTGCAGGGCCTCCTGAACGAGCGGGGGCACTTTGAGGCGCGCACAAAACGAGTGCCTAGGACAATTTTGGGACACGTATGCAGGGCCTCCTGAACGAGCGGGAGCACTTTGGGGCACGTACAAAATGTGTAGGACAATTTTGGGACGCGTTTGCAGGGCCTCCTGAACGAGCGGGGGCACTTTGAGGCACGTACAAAGCGAGTAGGATTTTTTTTGACGCGTTTGCAGGGCCTCATGAACGAGCGGGGCACTTTGAGGCGCGTACAAAATGAGTCGGACAATTTTGGGACACGTTTGCAGGGCCTCCTGAACGAGCGGAGGCACTTTGAGGCACGTACAAAACGAGTAGGACAATTTTGGGACACGTATGCAGGGCCTCCTGAACGAGCGTTGGCGCTTTGAGGCACGTACAAAACGAGTAGGACAATTTTGGGACACGTATGCAGGGCCTCCTGAACGAGCGGGGGCAGTTTGAGGCACGTACAAAACGAGTAGGATAATTTTCGGACACGTATGCAGGGCCTCCTGAACGAGTGGGGGCACTCTGAGGCACGTACAAAACGAGTAGGACATTTTTCGAACACGTTTGCAGGGTCTCCTGAATGAGCGGGGGCACTTTGAGGCACGTACAAAACGAGTAGGACAATTTTGGGACACGTATGCAGGGCCTCCTGAACGAGCGGGGGCACTTTGAGGCACGTTCAAAACGAATAGGACAATTTTGGGACACGTATGCAGGGCCTCCTGAACGAGCGGGGGCACTTTGAGGCACGTACAAAACGAGTAGGACAATTTTGGGACACGTATGCAGGGCCTCCTGAACGAGCGGGGGCACTTTGAGGCACGTACAAAACGAGTAGGACAATTTTGGGCCACGTATGCAGGGCCTCCTCAACGAGCGGGGGCACTTTGAGGCACGTACAAAGCGAGTAGGACAATTTTGGGACACGTATGCAGGGCCTCCTGAACGAGCGGGGGCACTTTGAGGCACGTACAAAACGAGTAGAACATTTTTGGGACACGTATGCAGGGCCTCCTGAACGAGCGGGGGCACTCTGGGGCTTGTACTGTATAGCGCGCAACCACGGTTGGGAAGAATAGCAGGCGACTCGACGAGGTCCTGTTGATGGACGTTAGAGCGTGACGTGAAGGAGAAGAAGAAGAAGAAGAAGAAGAAGAATTCACCCCCCGCCGTTGGGACAAGAAACGCGCCACGATCCTTTTTTCGCCTGTAACTTTCGCTACACTTAACCGATTTTCACCAAATTTGGAATTTAATCTGTCTATGACAATGTCCTTTAGTGTACCAAATTTCATTCAATTCCGTTTAGTACAGCCCGAGAAACAAACATCGTGATGATGGGAAAAGGCGCGCGTGGCCGAGATGGAACATATTATGGTTTGGCGCTGCCGCGCCAACCATGATACCATTATATGCAACTTTTTCGAGTTCTACCTTGTACTATGCCTTTTTCAGTACTTTGAAAATTTAAATTTTTGAATTTCCCGCCAACGGGGTCCCGGAGCGTGACCCCGTTTGGTGTCCACCCTGCCCACTTACTAGGCCTACCGAACGCAAAAGACCGTTTGCAAATCGGCCGCTTCACGAGCGAACGCCATCCGGTTAAAATTACTGTGTTTCGCGCACAATCGCTATATACTCCACACTTTTTGTGGAGTATAAAAAGTTGTCAACTCGCCAGGTATAGATCTGGAGCTCGTTCGTGGGCGTGTTGCCCCGGTGGTACTCGCTCTGAGGATTGTGACGTCCGCTGGCGCAGAAGACTCGCAGCAGCAGGGGGCACACCTGAAATACAAAGGTCCAACGAATCATAGGTGCAGGCCACCCGGAGGCCAGGGGGGGGGGGTTCTAGTTAAGGAAAATTTTTGAGAGGGGGGGGGGGGTCCCGGGACCAGTGAACAGCTTTTTAGAATGGCCAAAAATACGCTAAAAATCGCCTTAATTTGGTCAAAAACACGCTAATTTGTGTATAAATAGACAAATATAGCGCCGCAAGCGAAAATTTGGACAAAATAGGACCAAAACCTACCAAAAATACAAGAAAATTTTCGAAATTTCCGGATTTTTTTCCGAATTTCGGATGCCAGGGGGGGTGGAGTATCAGTAAAAAGTTCACTAGAGGCCAGGGCCAGAGGGGGGGGGGGGGTCCCCCCCCCCCCCCCCCCCCCCCCCCCGCCTGCACCTATGCAACGAATAACATATAGCGCTGTCATCGGATTGTATGAAAAAGCTCCCGCACGAACCTTTTCCCGGTCCACAGGTGGCTCTTCCACTTGACCTTGTTCCACTTGGGAGACAACGCCTGGGCCTCCGGAATACATTACTCTGAGATCTCTTGTTCCTCTTCCAACGATAGATCGACAACGCTATTCGAAACTGCTGAAGACGGAATTTGTCATTCACAACAATTCGGTTCGGATGCGCGGGTACGCATGAATTTGTGCACAACTACTGAAATACAAACGTACCTACTGGTACCGTTTGCGTCGACTGATATAAAAGACCACTACATGCTTTGACGAAGCGACAACATACGTATGCTCGTCTTAGTCTACTCTACTCAACGTCACCTATAACAAACGCACATCTTCAAACCGAGCAAGGAAATAGCTGCCCCCACTTACTGGGGACTTTGTAGAAGCGGGCGCGGGCGCGGGCGCGGGATCCACTTTGCACCTCAATATCTTCGGGCGCGGGCGCCGGCCGAAGACGACCGCTTGGCGGTGAGTTGCTATCAGTTAGGCCAACTCGAAAACCCCAGCGGGCGCGGAACTGTTGCGTCTCTTTCGACTTATTGCAGTTTTTCTTTCCCTTACTAATTAGTTAGGAAAAGAAAATCGTCCCAAAAGTGGAAAGAGACGCAACAGTTTCGCGCCCGTCGGGGTTTTCGAGTTGGCCTAACTGATAGCAACTCACCGCCAAGCGGTCGTCTTCGGCCGGCGCCCGCGCCCGAAGATATTGAGGTGCAAAGTGGATCCCGCGCCCGCGCCCGCGCCCGCTTCTACAAAGTCCCCACTTACTGTTTTGTTATAATAAACTCAGTGCAGAATCTTTTAGACACTTTCGCTTCTCGACGACACATTAGTAGAACCCGCAACTGCGTAGTTACCTCAGTACTCAGATATAACTCGCATTTATCTGTTTCTCGGTGTGCCGTATACCACCCATTGCGAACAGAGAGTTGGACAGTGGGTTGGTTTCGGAAGAAGCGATCGAGTGGTGACTTTGACCCAATAAGGAAAGTTTCTGAGTCAATTCGAGCTCAACAGAGATGGTGAACGTGCCCAAGAGTCGGCGCACCTTCTGCGCGGGCAAGTGCCGCAAGCACACCACGCACAAGGTCACCCAGTACAAGAAGGGGCGCGACTCCGTACACGTGCAGGGTACGCTACTTCGCAGGGGGAAGGTTCTTGAGAACGAATGGATTGGAGTCAGTCTCTGAGTATTGTAGGCAAGCGGCGCTACGACCGCAAGCAGCAGGGCTACGGCGGTCAGACGAAGCCTATCTTTCGCAAGAAGGCCAAGACCACCAAGAAGATCGTCCTCAGGATGGAGTGCACCTCCTGCAAGCACCGAATGCAGGTACCCCACACCGCGTGCTCGCTCTCTTGCCCCAAATTCAGTGGCTTGTTGACGCGCTGCCGTATTAGCGATGACGATACTGAAGGACCGAACTAGACTAACAGAGCAACCACACTGTGACATGTATGACTTGTGAAGCTTACGAGGACAAGGCAAAATGTTTCAGTTTCAGTGATCCACATATATATGCCGTTCTCGACTGATTAGCTTCGCTATTGGCACATTACTTGAGTGTGGACTGTGGTTGCTCCAAATTTTGTAGCTGCTGAGCAGTAGTGTTGGCTGCTCTGCTTTCATCCATGTGGGTGTTCCATTCCTTCCAGTTGCCCCTGAAGCGCTGCAAGCACTTCGAGTTGGGCGGCCAGAAGAAGTCCAAGGGCACCGTCATCCAGTTCTAGGAGAAGGGAAAAGGAACTTTTCGTTTTGCGGCAAAATCTGAAACTGGAGTGAATCTGTTGTTGAACACGAATCTGTTTTGTGTCGCAGATCTTTGGACGTCTTGCTGAGTTGTGAGCATAATAGATGAGTTGACGTTGAGGACGCTTATGACACATTATCGAGCAGTGCGCACTCGAGCGAACCCCCAGAAGTGGGCGCTGAGACGGGTAGCTTGGCGATTCGCACGATACGCAATACACCAAAGGAAGATTCACATTGGGGATCGAACTTTCTTATTCAAGCATCGTAACGAAGTGGCATTACACTTGTACCCAAATGAAGCTAACACGCCTTGCCAAACCTGGAAAATCGCGGTTCGCAGATCACTCAGGATAAAGCATCACAGCTTACCATGCCGACACCACACATTAAACTCCAAGTGGCATTCAGTAGAAGACTGTCCAGGTCTGCCTTTTAGAACGGTCTTTCCTGCCACTCGGCGCAATACTCGGATCGTAGCTACCCAAGGTACCCAGGTTGGCTCGACATATGTCCCTACAGAGCGACACTAAACACAGCGTGGTCTTCCAACAGCAAGTAGAGGAGGAAGTTCTTCAGTCCGCTGTGCCGGCTTTGACGTCGTCACAAACTGGTGTTGTGGCGTTCGACTTGTTATCCACCTCCCCTTCAGGTGAAAGTGCCGCCGCGCTGCCAGACCTCTGCAACTCCAGCTGTACCGCTGTCGGTAGACGCAACTGCGCCATAACAGTGGCCGCAGCGGCTGCCGATTGGAGGAAGTTGGGTGGGAACGGCAGAGGTGGAGGCAGAGGCGGGGGTGGGAAGAGGGGGAGGCCTCGTGCGGCTCCGCCCGCTTGGCTTAGCACTGGAAAAGGTTACTGTCGTTTTTCAAGCTAGTTGATTAGAATTTGGAATCGGAGGTCCTAAATCGAAACATCTAATCAAAAGGTGTCCAAGCAGGGTACATTACTCTATTGGCGTCTACTGACTCACTCTGCTGCCTGTGCCGCATTTGCAGCAGCAGGCTTTGAACGCCGAAGATGCCGAAACCGGGTTGCAGACGGCTTAGCTCTCGCTCGGGACAGTAGCTGAACAAACGCAATGAATCGCGCAGTACGTGTGGAGTGTCACTGGTCTGACGCAGCCAAAGTTGGCAGATACCTGTCGAAATCGGACAGACGGTTGGAGTCTCGAAAGCCCTTGGCAAAGGGGTTGCGCTCAATCTTCATCTTCGTGATCTGAAACCGTTTCCATGTACATTCTCTACCGTAGGCCTCTCATCTCTTCGCCTACGTTAGGAGCTAGGAGCAGACCAACTCACCAACTGGTTCTGATAGGCCGTCACGGCGGTGAACTGGGTCTCTTTGAAAAGGTAGGTTCTGAACTCCTCTCCCGTTAGATCTGCTCTGGCGATCAGAGACGACAGATGCTTCTCTCCACCTCCGAGAGACGACGACGGGCCGCTGCTGCTGGTACAGGCCGACGCGACGGGACCTCTGCGCAGCTTCAGCAGGTGCACTCTGGGTTGGTACTTGTGCATGCTGTTGAGAATGACCTGGTACAGAAAGGAAGTTACACAGTTGACGCGCTCCAAAGTCAATAGACTGAAGTTTGATCGCATACATGGCCTTGCTTGTCGATCTCGTTGTTGGTCAGCTTCAGCTTCTCGAAGGAGACTACCTGAACGTTGCGTAGACTGGCGAAAGGTCGGAACTCACATCAAACATCCTCGAGTAATCCAACATCCCCGTCAATCGTCCCAATTCCGTTTGGTCTATTTCGCTCTATTCTGCCACATTGCATCCCGTTCATTTGGCTTATATCACTCGATTACATACATAACATCGGAAAATGTTAGTACCATTTCGATATACGCGCGCACCTGCTTGGCCAGCTGGTCCGTGGTGAATGGGGAGTCGGGGTGCATGTAGAGTCGCAGAGGGGGCGGGGGATCGGCCTTGCCGGCGACCAGCCAACTGGAGCGGTGGTAGGCGTAGCGGTAGCGCTTGCCATCCACCGGTACGACGTCGACCAGAACGGCGAATCGGTCCTGCTGATGATAAGCGGCCCTGCCGCCTCCCTCGAACAGACCCCCGAAGGCCACCTTGATCACTGGGAACATGCGCCTGAAGGAGGAACGGTGCTTCTTGATTTGTTTGGAAGAAGACTGCTCACTGTGTGGCCAGTACAAATATTTCTTGTTTTGGTGCGTGTTGAGAGGCATGCTCTATGCTGTGACGGTGTGTTTCCTCGACATTTGCCATAGAGCAATACCGATCAAAGCGATTTCCCGACATGGACGTGCAGTAGATGTGTACTTGCACTCGATATCCCCCCTTCCCCGCAGAAGAAGCAATGCAAATGATACATGCTCCTTCATAAGCTGCCCAATTTCGGCGAACGTTATGTCATCCTCTGGAGCTTTGTGTGTTTCTCCTCCCCCGCGCCCGTCTTCAACTAATGACGACGAGAGAAGGGACAGGAGATAAAATTCGGCTTTGCCTCCACTGCCGACTCGAGGTCGGCGGCGACTCAATCAATTTCGAAACGAGCCGTTTCGACTGCTTCTCTCGCTGACTCCCTCTCCTTCTCTTCCTTATCACCGGGCGGCAATCGCGCCGGCCTTCGATTTAGGCCGAGGGCGACGGCGGCGGCTCAAACGACGTGTCATTTGGGGCGGAAAAATCGTCGAGACGAATTAGACCCTATAGGCGTGCCGAAGTGGAACTAATCCCGCCGGGCCGATTAGTCGCGACGGCGCTTCTGGAGGAAGAGGATCTATCGAACTGCGCGGCGCATTCCTCCGCAGTCGAAAGGAAGGGGGCTTCGAAAGTTCACATTTTCTTCCAAACGGCCTTCCCTGGATGAGAAGCGGCCTTATCTCGCTGATCGTGACGAATTATGGCCCTTACACCACGCTTCGCTCCGCGGAACGACTTGCCGGCTGGAGGATGCGGCTTACTGCTTGATCGAAAGCTGAAAGCCCCCTCGGAGACAGAATTCTCTCTCTTGCGCCAAGAGAGAGATTACTGTATCGCCATCGTCGACGTCACAGCAATTACAACAGCGCAACTGTAGAGTGAAGTGAACAACTGAAGCAAAACAACGATTTGGCACTAGACAAAACTTGAAGAAGCCCCACGTTCCCAACTTAAGACACAGCAGGTTAGGAAGCTAAAAGGCATGTTTTTGAGCTGACTAGGTTTTCCACTTTGCGTGATGGCCGCGCGCGTATCAGCCGCTGCGTGCGTGCCTTTTCGGCGTGAAAAGGTGCCATCTGCCGATAGATAGCCTCTAATTCGAAAACAGCGGCGCCTTTGTCGGGTTGTGACGCGCCCATAACACATACAAAGCGTCGGGGACCCTTGTGTAGAATCGGGTTACTGTAAGCGAAGAATATCTGCAGATATTTGAACTCCCACAGGTTTCTTCCAAGTTCCGTGAATTATTTGCAGCTACGTTTAGTATTAAGTGAGTAGCCTTGTTTGCGCAGTGTCTCCGTTTCTGCGAACTCAGTGACAAATTCGTGTTGTAAAGAAGCATCGACCAGAAACCGCCATCTCGACGAGCAAAGCGAGCGCTGTCTTTTCAATTTTCGCTTTCGCCAACCAGAGAGGTGGGACGCTTCTTTCGACTTTCGAGCCGATTGCCTCCCTCTCTCTCTCTCTCTGTCGCAAGGCAAAGATTGGGTCTTGGTGAGCTGAGAACGCGACAGAAAAGAGATTAATGCTCCCAGCGGGCAGCCGCCTGGCCCCATGTAATCCTGGAGTGGTGGCGGCGGCGACAATCGCCGGCGCGATGTCAACCCCCATATGTATGTAGCTGTCTCCGTCTATTTGCGAACATCCTCGTCGTTAACGCCTCGACGAGTCGGCAGCTAGGCGTGCCAATTGCGGATCTGCTGACGCACTGCATGAAAAGACCGAGGGGGATTTCCAAGTTGATATCGCGCTCGATTACGCCAATGTCCACCTCTATCCTGAGGCGTCGCTACTCGGATTCGAAAGGGTTAGGCTGCCGAGACTGGGCGAGGGCGGCCTACAAGAGAAAAGAGTGATAAGCTGACGAATGGAGGCGGCCGGTCTTGGGCAATTCCCCCAGGTGACCTCGCTTCTTCCATCTCCCCTTCCGAACACAGCGCAGAGAGGGAGTAATGGAGTAGAAATTGATGCGAGAACAAGACAAGCGACAGAGCTGCCCATGTCCTGCATACATACACGCAGCCATTGACCCGACACGTCCTCCAGTCACCACTGGCTCCAAAGATGTTGGGTTGAAGCTTGACTACACGTGTGACGATGAGCTCTCTCGTCGGGTCAGCACCATACGTACCATACGCTCATCACAGACGAAGGAATCAGAACCACACTTGCGAATATGAGCGCAGTAGCGATGCAGCTTGATCAGCGGAACCGGCAACACTCGCGCAATTATGCACTTAAGGATTACACCATTTCCGAAGTGATGCGGTAATACTACACAAGTGAAGTATGTATGTATTGTATGCGCATGCATATCATGGCGACCGCCTATGTACATATTCCACACTCCATTTGAGGAACAGTAGGCTGTCACCACCGGGAAGGCGTAAGTTGTGTTCTGACTACCCATCCCTTACAGTGTTCGTCCTGCTAAAATAGCGTAGCTCCTACCGCTCAAGATTTTATTTGACGGTTGAGAAACCAGGCAAGTCGTCCGGGGGACGCAGTATACTCCACAAATTTGAACTCCTACGCACGGTGACTCCTCGTCTGTTGTGGCCTCCTGGCACTCCCAATCGCAAAAGTAATGCCAAATTCGTGATCTACACCCCAAAATACCCCAGAATCGACATACAACACCCCTAACTTCCTATGGACTCCAGGAACCGAAATTCTGCACTTGGGGTACGGTAGCATGCAAATTCATCGTAGGTACATTCAAACATCATCCAAACGCTAAACGGATGCCAAATTCGTAATCAGCGCCCCCGAAAACCCCGAAATCGAGTATAATATCGCGAAAGTCGACCCGACACCCAATATTCAAATGGACGCGGCAGGGTTACTGTAGCTCTGCGAATTTGTCAAAAACACTTTGCTGGACCAGATTTCAACGTAGAATCGTTTAAAACCACTTTTGGAACGATCCGGCAACGCATTCGAGCGCTATAGACGCCGAAATGCGAAAATCGCAATTTTCTACCCCGGAGTCAAAAAAGTCGCAGTGTAAGAAAGTTTTTTGTGTTTCGCCCGATTTTCTCCGTTCATGGCTCATTCGATAGAGGACATCTGGGAAGGAGCACCAAGAGTGGTCTCGCCGCTCTAGCTGCTACCTAGCTCGCACAGCAGCCCGTCAAAGTCGACCCGGGGCCAAAATTCGCGAAATTTTCAAATTTGGCGCCAAAATGGGTCCCGCAGCGATCCAATTCTTTTTTTCCGTGTTCGGCACTATCGAGTACTACAACATATCAAAAGATAGTATATACCATTATATGCAACTTTTTCGAGTTCTACCTTGTACTATGCCTTTTTCAGTACTTTGAAAATTTAAATTTTTGAATTTCCCGCCAACGGGGTCCCGCAGCGTGACCCCGTTTGGTGTCCACCCTGCCCACTTACTAGGCCTACCCAACGCAAAAGACCGTTTGCAAATCGGCCGCTTCACGCGCGAACCCCATCCGATCCAAATTACTGCGTTTCGCGCACAAACGCTATATACTCCACACTTTTTTGTGGAGTATAAAAAGGCTTTCATTTGTCGGGCGCGACTGAACCACATTTAGCGTGTCTCATATTGCAGTTTGTCAAACGTGTCTGCGATTGGCGTGGAGGAAGGCTGTCTCAAATATTGCTGCTGCAGAGAATGAAGCACTAGAAAATCTTCGTCAAGTTCAAGTAGAGCTATTTCCTTGGCTAACAACAGAATCTATTACGTAGAATGTTTCTCGTGGAGTGAAAACTATCAGCAAAATCGCGCTCTCTCCTAACTCTGGCAATGGCCTAGCTTCGCGTCTGTTACGTGCAAGTGTTTGCCGTCTAGTACATAGGTTTACTCATGGATAAGTGACTAGAACATCCAACCTACTGGATTAAGGAACACCGTATATCAATTACTGCTGCTGCTCATCCGGTCCACCCACCTTCCTGACTTGGTGATGATCATCTCAGTGCCGAGCTGGTTGAACTCCCGCCACACCTCGCCGCCCTCCAGGCGACACTCCACCGCTGACAAGCTGGGACTGTCGCCGCCGGGTGGGTAGCAGCCCGGCAAAGGCTCTTCCTCCTCCTCCTCGCCTGCTGCTTCCTCCTCTTCGTGCTCTTCCTCTACAGGTCGACGCTTCTCGTCCTTTGTACCACCATCCGATTTGGATGTTCTTTCGGCCGCGGCGACCCTCTCTTCCTCTCCTGAAATGAAGCGGAGATATGGTATTACATTTGAGACTGCCGATGGTCAGGAACGACTGAAGCCTGTCGTCGGGCACTTCAGATGTACAGGGTGGGCCACCGAAAACCCTCGCTCTTTGTCGGCTTGTATCTCTTGCGTGGGTTGCTCGATTTGGTTCAAACTTTGAGCGATTATGGTACATATATTAACTTGAAGATGTGTCAAGTTTCACTAACTTTGCTAAACCAACGAGCAGGCTAGAATGAGTAACACAAAGATCAATGGGTTTCAAGGTGACCGTCGCTCTGGGCAATGCACAAATCACACCGGAATAACCTGAAACTTGTAGCAATTGTTGCGAAGTTCCTTTTCTATCGTGTCTCAAAATATCAGCTTGCTGAATTGAGTATGGCGATAGTTACAGTAGTTTCAGTTGATGACGTCGCAACACGTGGGGAGCATTTAGGCAACTTTGACACTTCGTAACTTATAACTTAGAGGTCGCAGCAACGTGAGACAAAAACTAGGATACTCGGGACAATTTCCTGTATCACATATTGAAAAATCAGCAAAATCGGAGAGGGTCGAAAATTTGGGTCTAGTTCATCGTCGACTGTCTCGGGAAGGGTGTCTCAAATGTGTCAACCCACTAACTACGAGCTACGAAGCTGAAACTTGGCACATCTTTAAGTTAATATATGTACCATAATCACTCCAAGTTTGAGCCAAATCGGTCAACGCATGAGAGAGCTATAAGCCGACAAAGAGCGAGGGTTTTCGGTGGCCCACCCTGGTACATTTAAAATCACCAAATGGAAAACCCGAATATCTTTCGCTATGATTGAGCAATAGGGACGAAACTTGCACACAATCTACCTAACCAACATCTGTCGATGATAATGTTCTAAATTGGTGTGCCGATTGGTCTTGGTGGCCTTGGTCAGACTCAGAGTGTCAAAGTCAAGTCAGAACTGGATATTTGGGATGTCAAGCATCTTAATCTATTTCGTCGGTCTCTCGGCCAATTAAAGCGGGAGAAAATTCATTAGATTCTCAAGACTACAAGCTTTCATGTGGTTGAAGAACGAATTTTGTCGGTCCAATACAGCGTAAGGTACGGGACATCACATTTCGGATCGCTAGTCACGAGGTGTCCTTCTTGCACGACTTCGACTTCTTCGCACAACTCGATACTTCAGAGCCAACTTTGAAACGTTGTATCTCAGGCGGGGTGCAGCATACAGAGCTGATTCTTTTAGCTTGTGAAACCTTGTTTTAGTGCCAATTTAATGCGCTTAGTCTCATTTCACAGTAGTGCAAATCAGACAAGTTATAAAATTGTGAAACCACACCAGTGCGCGCAGAACCTCGGGTTTTTCCACCTCAAATTTGTGATACTCACGAGCTGGCGACTGCGAAGAGCAGTATAAAAGCAACACATATCATGGACAGATGTTGACTATATTGTGTGCGAGTTTCGTTTGTATTGCTCTATCACACCGAAAGATATTCGGGTTTTCCATTTGGTAATTTAAAAAGAAAACTCTGTACATGAGTTTCGTCTGTTGAATTGAAAACGTTTCGGGAAGCGCTTATACTCCGCTACTGTTCGTTAACAAGCAGTTCTTACAGCCGCAATTCTGCCTGAATTACAACACTGTACCTTCGAGGCATCCATTGCTATGCCGATCCGGTGAAACCTCGGAATCGTCAGGCGTCTTCCTGCGCTTGCTGGCCATCAGCGCTTCTATGGAGAAGCTGCTGGAGGAGGTCGACGGATCGGACGGCCGCTTTCGCGGCAACTTCAGGTTCAACGCTGCACCGCTCGACGACGACATTTCAACGAGAGAGAGTGGGAGACAAAGCGGAAGCCAAGCAGGCGAGCTAGTGACAGACGCCAGCAGCGACACCACCAAAAGCGCCGCGTGAAGATGTCGGCGGAGATTCCGGCGCTCCTCCTTCCTCCCTCCCAGTCTTCCACTTCCTCTGGAGAATTCGGCGCGGAATCCGACGCACCGTCGAGCGCTATGATTGGCCGATTTCGCCTCGAGTGGGCGTGTCCAGCCAATGAGCGAGGAGGGGCGATTAAGACAGCCGAGGCGCAAGGCTCGCCCGGTCGAGAGGCCAGAATTTTACGAGCTCTCGAGAAAAGACGTCGTCGTCGGCCGCGCGGCGCTCGCAAATTTGATTTGTCCTACCGCCACCTCCGGTTAACCTTTGGTCGATCAGTTGGGCGGAGGGCGAGGCGAAGGTATACGGTAACTCGACGTTGTTTCCGAAAGGGTTAAGCAATCGGTCGACAAATCGTAAACCGTCTGTCGCGTCGGCGCGACCGCTGCTTTCCTCCCGGTGGCGCGGCGGAGATTTTCACGAAACAATTAACGAAATGACGCCGAGCTCGTAAAATCGTCGTTAAGCGCTACCGACTGGAAACGGCGCGTGGTGCGTCGAGAAGACTGGGTTCTGCCTTGCGGCCACCACCTTGCAGGCAATCAGAGGCCCTCGCCACTCGTGTTTTTCAGCATCGACTAAGATTGCGAACAACAGAGAGGAACAAAGGTCGGCTGCGTCGGTTTTTGCTGGCGCCGTTCCCCCATTGGAATTGGCAGTTACCGTATCCCGGTGACCTCTCGGCCAGCTCGGAGAGCGGGAGTTTGGCGCGCAATCTCGAGCAGCCGCAGGGAGCCGTTCTGCTGTCGTCATAAATTCATAAAAGAGGCGCAAGCGCGCGCGAGTTGGGGGTCGTCTCTTACGGTCCCATTTGCGCGTTCCCGCCGGGGGCAAAGAAATACGTCGGCCCTCGCCTTCTCCACGCGTGTCCGAGACGACATATGTAGCAGCAGCATGAAGGAGCAGATCAAAGGCGATCCGCCGCCGCCGCTGCTACCGCCGTCGCGGCGGGCGCGCCACCGCTAATTTGACGCCTTGACGCCCCGCCGTGAGAGAGAGAGTGAGAGGGGCGCGCGAGCCTTCGCGCCGCCTGCCTTTACGAGGGCGATCCCTTTGATCGGGGCCGCCACCCCAATGCTGCGCGAGGCGATCGATCGGCGGCGGCAGCGCGACAAACATAAACAGTATGACACTTTTACAAAGTGGTCCTCTCCTGCTGCCGCCGCCGTCGGCTGACGATCGGTGGGGGCACAATGGCTCGTAAAGTCGAGAAAGAGTGAGGAGACAGGCGGCCGCCTCGACGACCGATGGTTTCGGAACGGCGAAGATTGGGGGAATGGAGACATCGGCCGTCCCCCCTCCGTTCTCACACCCACTTGATGAGTCAGTTGCTTCTTCTTCTTCACGCATGCACGGCTGCTATATTTGCAAGTAGCCAGCCCCATAGAAGGATCACCCTGACCAACGACCCGTCTCTGATTCGAACTTGATGGCAGTCGAAGTGCCAAGGAGCGCACATTCCAACGCCCGCGCTGCGCTCCTAAACTTGGGGTTGGCGAACGGCGACCAAACCCGTTCCCAATGTTAGTTGTTAGCCGTAAGTTGCAAATCATCCGAGCACTAAAGGTGCTACTACCTGGATATTTGATCCTAGAAAGCAGTCACTAATCTACTCTAACGTCTGTATTTCCCTATGTATATTTCCATCACTTTTCCCTATGTACTTTATCAACCCGATTGTAACCAAATGCCGTGCTCTTCCACGCATTTGTCTCCACAAAGGCTGCGTTCTTTCCATTGAATCGTTCTTGGGTCGCTGACGAGCACAGTAAACGGTTCACAGGACAGACACGAGAGAGCGCAATCACACCGATCACATCGATCGCTTTCAGCCTGACAGATCGCCGTGATCGAACAGGCTCTGATCGTAGATCTCCGCTCTTACTTGCCGTCCGGCGAAGTAGCGACCGTTCAGGGAGGCGCGACCCTTCTCCGCTTCTGCAAGCGCAGATTACTGTAAAGAACACATAAAGCAACTTCAGTGCGTCCTCTCACCGTCGGGCCGACTGAAGCGCACGAAGATCTTGACGACGACGACGGCGCCGTCTCCCTCGCCTTGCTGCTCCTTGTAGACTATCACCTGCGCAGAGACAGAGACACGTGGCTGTTTGACGACTACTACTACGGTACTTAGAGAATGCTTGCGTCGCATACGATAGTGTGACTCGGCTATAAGAGGCCAGAGAACCAGTGCAAGAGAGAGTCTCACCTGTTCGACCTTGCCGTACTTGTTGCACTCCTCCTGTATCTCCTCCTCCAGATACTCGTCCACGTCCTCCTCACCCACCATGTTCTTCAGACACAGCACCGACGACTGCATACAGGGAAAGAATGAGAGTTTGAACGAAAGAGCACGACACTACTGTAGGACGCAGAGAGCGCAGACCTGGCGCATCAGCTTGCTCATCAGCTGCTGACGGGCCTGCTGGCGCTCCGCCTGCGCCGCCGCATTCGCCGCTGCCTCCTCCGCAGCAGCCGCTTCGGACGAGGCTTCTTCGGCGCCGCCTGAAATGGTGACAACTGTAGTCTTTCCATCCAGTCACATCGCACAGACTTCATCACACCGTTCTCTGCCGCGACGGAGCTAGCCGCATCCTCTCCCTCCCCTTCTTCTTCTTCCTCCTCCTCTTCTTCGTCGTCGACGACGGCCACCGATTCGGCAGCCGCCTTCGGCTTGCGCCTCTTCTTCTTCTTGGGCTTCCTGCGGGTGTTGCCGTTCTCCTGCTTGACTACTGGTTGCTTCCTCTCTTCCCCCTCGCTCAAGTCCATATTGTCGTCAGCGCCGTCTTCGGACTTGGCCGCCAGAGGAGGGGGAGTGGCCACGGTGGGAGGAGGGACGGCGACGCCGGCGGCGAAACCGCCGAACTTGCTCCGCCGACCCCCGCCGCTGGCTCCCTGCCCAGTGGGAGAGGGAGAGTGGGAGGCGACGCCGCCGTGGATGGGAGAGGCCCCGAGGTCTGGGACGGCTACGCCTGGAGAAAGGATCACTCTTAGAGCCGACTTGAAACACGACAATGAGCATAAGCACGTTTGGAAGCTTCGTAAACACTTCACACTAAAACTGTCGTACCGACCCGGCTGCTGAACCACGAAGGTTGCGCCTCCGCGTCCATCCCCAGCGACGCGAGCGTCCTGCATTAGAGCTTCATCGGCTTCGGCGTCGCCACGGACAATGGCCGGCTGCATGCCGATCCCTGTGGCGCTGGCCGCCCCGCCCTGCAACACGAGCGATGGCTCGGAATGTCACAGACATCCTGTGGCTACGGCAGACGCACTTCTTTGCGAGTCAATTCGTTCGCTTGGGATACTGTACCAGGAGTTTCGTTGGAAATTCAAACCCCCCCCCCCCCCCACCTCTCGCCAACAAACTCTGGAAAACTATACCCTGTGAAGCCCACGCAGATTGAAGTTCAATGTTTTGACAGCTCTGACACCAAATTTCAGCACCCTAAACCCATTCACGAGAGAATGCAAGTGCAAAACACAAAAAATTGGCCAATTTCTTTTAAGACGCGCTGGCTTCCAGCAGCTACAACTTGGGTTTGCGTTGCGGTCGCATTCCCGCGTGAATGGGTGTAGGATGCTGAAATTTGGTGTCAGAGGTGTCAACGCATTGGACTTCAATCCGCGTAAGTTTCACCGCGCACAGTTTTCCACAGCTTGCTGCAGGTAGCTTTCGAAGGACAAGGTAACAATCCTCTTCTCACCACAGGTGTGGTCTCCATCGACTGTATCTTGGCCGTGATGGCGGCGGCGGCGACGGCTGCGGCGGTGGGCAGCTGTTGCGCAGCCGTCGGTACGATGTAGGTGAGGGCGGCAGGCGGGGTCACCGCCCTGCCCACCCGAAGGTACTGGCCGCCCAAATCGAACAGATTCATGGAGTTGACGGCGTCGATGCAGGACTGCTCCTGCTCGAACTCGATGTAGCCGTAGCCCCTGCAAGCGCAACGCTCAATTGGGATGGGTAGAAGAAGCCGATGTCTGGCGTACCGGGTGTCCCATAAGTCCAGACCCCCCCTCTACAGCAAGTTGTAGGAAACTCTACGCCTTGAAACTTACTCAGATGGAAGTCCAATGTCTTGGGACATCTGACACCAAATTTCAGCATCATACACCAACTTTTGCGGAATTGCGGGCACAAAACCCAAAATTGGTCACGGCCGCTGGCAGTCGTGGAGGAGGCCCTGCTGCAGCAGGAGGGGCTGACTGCCTCCTGCATTGGGGCCGGCAAACTAGAATGTGTTTCGACCTTTCTCATGTGTGGTACAAGCTACAATTTTCGTTCAAAGACCATTCGAAAGCCTGATCTGTCTACTTCAAAGCGGTACAGCTCGCACCAAATTAGCTGCAGTCTAGCGAAAGTTGTGGCCGACAGAAGACGGCGAGCCTTGAGTAATTAACCAATATTGGGTTTGGTGCCCGCAATTCCGCAAAAGTTGGTGTATGATGCTGAAATTTGGTGTCAGATGTCCCAAGACATTGAACTTCAATTTGTGAAAGTTTCACCGCGTGGAGTTTCCTGTAACTTTCTGTGGACGGGGGGTCTGGATTTATGGGACACCCGGTACAGGCTTACGGTAACTTACTTTCAGATACTTCTACTTTGGTGCTGTTTGAGAGCACATTTGCACGAATTTTGGGTAGGTTGCACTTCAATTGTGGTTTGGATGGAGCAACAAGACGTGAGGTGCGATTACAGTCCACTACAAGCCGTTAGGGTCCAGATTTGTGGATGTACGAGCTCACCGATCCTCTCTGCTTCGGACGTACACGCTGCAGAACCCGTCCAAGCGCAACAACCTCAGCCACAGACTGGATCTCAATCATTTCGCTCTCTCTCTAGCCACTGTCAGCCAAGCATGCCACCGTATCCTTCCTTCCCACCTGTGCATCTTGTTGTTGGCGGCCAACTTGGCCAGCTGGACGTGCTTGACCTGACCGAAGGCCTCGAACACCTTGCCGATGTCTTCTTCAGAGAGGTCCTGGTGGACGCTGGCCACGTAGATGCGGTGGTAGTCCTTTGCCTCGTTCATGATGGCCTCGATTATGGGCTGCGCCTGAGGCATGTTGGAGGGACGGCCCACCTGCAGCAGCAACACAGAGATGTGAACGGAAAGAAGAATAAGTAAGGAAGTAGGGAACATTGGTCGATTGGGCAATTCGAGGACAGCTTTGCGCCCGAGTGAATGGCCGAGTGGATAGGTGACAGTTGGCCCTTTAGGACTGCCATGCCATAGCCACCAAGCAGGTGCAAAGTACTCTAATCTCCAATGACAAGGGATAGCAATACCATCTCGCCCAGCTTAGATAACGAGTTTGAGTCATGTATTCTTCTCAGAAGAAGCGCAACTGGGAGCCGATGACAATGCAGCCGATACTTGCATACGTTGTCCCAAGAGCCCATTCATCGGAAGCCACCAATAAAACTTCCACAAAGGTAGCGCAAATACCCCTCGCCTACCTTGATGTTCCTGCCTCCCATGAGCGTGCCGTTCATCTGCTCCTGGGCCAAGAGCGCCGCCTCTGGAACATCGAACTCGAGAAATGCAAAGCCCTTGTGCTGCTAAAGAGGGCGACAAGACAAGTAAGTGATCGTTTCTTCTTTCACGCGCAACACTCAGAATTGAGAAACAATCTTCACAACTCACGCCGGTGATGGAGTCGTACGACATGGAGATGGTCTTGATGGGGCCGAAGGGGGAGAAGACGGTCCGAAGGTTCTCCTCGCGAACCTCGAAGCTGATGGAGCCGATGTAGACGCGTCCCATCAGCGACAGCGCCTGCGCGTACATCGCCACCTTCTGCTGCTGAAACATCACAACAGGCAGGGTGGGGAGGTTGCGGTGCGACTGCTGAACGCAGCAGTGCGCCTACGGTAACTTCGGCATATTATCTGAGGAGCGCCCAGTAGTCACACTGGCGTACCCAGATCTTTCCAATGAGACGAGGGGAGTCGAGGCGCCGGCGCCAGCTTAGGAATTTCAGATAGTCTTCCAGAGTTTCACGTTTTGGCCGTTCACAATTTTTAAAAATTGGTACTTCGCCGTATACACTGCAAAAATTGTTGCAAAAACAGTGCTGGCCAAAACGCTAAAATTGTATGGCCTATTCTGTGCCAAAATTCGGCCTAAAGTCAATGCCGCAGAGAGAATTCTGGCGATTTCGCAGCTCCATATGGAAATTTTAAGCTGGAAATTGCGCCGCGGGATACACCATCGAAGGACATTTCATCTACGGTACCCGGTAGGCCCATGTGGGTAGGTCAGTCGACGCAAACTTCCACCAAAATACTATCTCCTCCACTAACGTTGGCCTGATGGCTGACGGTCTGCTTGAGTAGGACCTGCTTGACGCTCTGCTCCATGGCGTATCTCTTGGCCCGCGACAGGTCGTCTTCCTGCCTCAGACTCAGCACTGGAAGACCCACGCCCAGCAACTGAGCCTCGCGCTCTGCCCCTGGGCCGATCAACAGCTGGAAAGTGAAGGAAAATAGGAAGGTGTAGGGGCGACGCGGCCGTCAATTGGGTGGATGCTAGTAGTATTGAGAACGAGAAGCCTCGCAAGGCGCACACAGCAGTGCTACTGGTTGTTAGCGTAGAACTGGAGAACGTTATAGCGAGGGTCGACCCTCAGTTGAGCATTTTGCGCTCTCGGCTATGCATCTGCCTCACGTCCTATTCTGTCAGACATCTGTGTAGATTCGACCACACAACCCCCACCTCCGCCTGTTGCTCCATGGCCGGCATGGAGAGCTCTTCGGCTGGTGGGAGGGCGTAGAGCGTCAGGGGTATCTGCTGCGCCTCCTCTTCCCTGGTCATGGGCTCGGTCTTGATGGCCCTCAGGGAGTTGGGTATGCCCCCAGTGGTGGCTTCTCCCATGCCTTCCCCAGCTATGCCGACGGCGTCCATGGGATTGTGCATGGAGGCGGGCATCAGGGGCATGGGCTCGCTGGCCAGCTTGCTCACGCTGGCCGCCACGATGGACGCCGCCACCGACGACACGTCCGGAGCGCCAGAGGTGGAAGCCGTGGAAGATTCGGCGCCATTGCTACCATCGAGTCCAGTGGCGACGCCGCCATCTGGCTCCTGCTTCAGCTGCTGCAGGTGCTGCTGTCTCAGCGCCTCGATACCGGGGAAGGGCGGGATCTCCCGGGAGGACGGCTCCGGAACTGAAATGGAGAGCGGTCATTGGAAACGCAACAATGCGACGTTCCTGCGCTTTTCCGACAGAAATGAATTCATTTAGCGCTTCAGGCGACGGCGGCGCCGACGACCTGGAATGCGAAGCGACCGACTCATCGTAGGATAAGACTAAGAGAAATAATTGTCGCGAAGCGCCTGCAGCGACTTTGGTGTTTCTCCCAAAGAGCGAACGAGCCGCGAATCGATTCGCATAAGTGGGATTCTAAAACAGGTGGAATCGGCGCCTTTGGCGTTTCGGCATTGGCAGTTGGCACAGACTTTGAAGCGAACTTCTGAGATGAAAAATATTCGAAGTTACGCCATCCCTGGCAAACCAAACGCGCCGCTTCCGTAAATGGTATGACACTTTGACTTTGACACATATGACTTTCCGAAGCCTCAAATTCTCATAGACAACAACCATTTTCGCGCTCGAGAAAGGTGGTTACCTGCCGCGAGTCCTCAGAACACGACTCAGATGGCAAAATTGGTCTAAACAAGGGCTCGAAGAAATAGAAAGAAAACTGCCGACTAAATATTTCGGCGATTTCTCACCCTGGTTCCCAGGTATATCGGGAGTTTCCTTCGCTCTCACAAAACTGGCGTGCAAAGCCGGCGGAGGAACTGCCATCGTCTGCGGACAAGAACGTTTTTTCGTCGTTTCTTATAACTTTTGCGCGTTTCCAAATCAACTTGCTCTCTCCACAAACTCCAGAAATTTCTTGACGTAGGTATACGAGCGCTATATCCCGTCTCTTCAAAGTCGCGTGTGTGTGCAACAATAAGCCGCTCTAATCTAAGCGCGATCCAACATCGCTTTCGATACGGTAGCACGTAGACGGTAATTGCGGTAATTGGTATGTAGTCCCACATACATACGTTCGATGTTGCGTTGGGGAAGATTGTTGCTGTTCGCGGCAAAGAATTCATTTCATGGTGTACCAAAGGTTGGACTGGGCAACGCGGTTGCCGCATTCGTCCACTTCACTTCAACAGGGATCGGGGCACCCCTCCCACCTACCAGCAAGGGTTGTTGTCTCTAACAGCATAACGTTTGCTTCCGTTCATGCGTGACGACCGGAAGTCTATCACTTTATGCACTATCTGTCCTGCCCCCCCCCCCTAGCTGTCTAGCCCCCTTCTCTCCAGTATTCGTTGACAGGATGGCCAACCACACTGCTGCGCAAGGCATTCAGCAGTTTCATACTCTCCAGTTCTCATAACCTGGATTGCCACCTGGGTACCTCTACCTACGACGCTGGACAATGCCACCGAAGCCCAAACCCAAACAGGCGTCTTCAAAAGATGGTACACCTGCACCCAAGAAAATAGCCAAAGCGGCAGCGTCGCGTAACAATTCTCAAGTAAGGTCTTTTCTATGCTTGACGACTATGTACATTGCAGAAACTGTCCGAAAAATGAATCGCATTTCCAGAAGAACCGCTTTCGCTCCGCATACGACAGGGGCAGCCTGCCCATACGAATCGAGCACGCCACCGGAGGAATCCGTCTCAAGTGGACAGCGCCGTCGCCGTCGGAAGTCGACGTCGACGCCCTGCTGCCGCTATTCTTTGAGGGCCTGTCTCTGACGGAGCACCCCTACAACTTCCTCGCGGAGAATGGCGCCGTGGATCTGTTGAGGGTATTGACGACTGCGTAACGGTGGAGACTTCAGGGTGCCGCTCCACCTCTTGGCTTTGCGTCTTCTTTAGCCGGAAAACAGCCCGGAGGTCCTCAAAGTGCTGCCCTATCTGGTCCAGCCCCTCAGGCAAGCCATGGACCTCAGCGGCGAGAAGACAGTGGCGGCGCTCAAGATTCTGAAGCAGCTGGCCTGCCTGCCGCAGTGCGGCGAGGCCCTGGTACCCTACTATCGCCAACTGCTGCCGCCATTGGGTTGGAGCTGAGCACTGTTGTGCCGCACTTCACTTGCCTGTATAGGTATGTAGGAGACCAATATTGTTGGCTTACCCTCCAGGGCGACTTCGCGACACACCTACTAAGAGCTACGGAAGACCGACTGGCCACAAGCGCAATCTCATAGGCGTGGAGGAACTTGTTGGGGATGCGTTGCACGCTCTAGAGCTGCACGGTGGTCCAAACGCGTACATCAACATCAAGTATCTGTTGCCGTCTTACCAGTCGGCAGTTCAGCTCTGACTTTGTGGTTTCGGTGGACAGTGTAAAAGAATGTTCGGTCTGAACATGTTTGTTAGCTCACGACATCGCTCTCCTTTCTGATTCTTTGAGAAGTGGACCTTTGACTCGTGAGTACATAGATATGTATGAAATGGCGGCTCGTATGTACATACTGAATATCAAGTGGCGCGTGCTTGCGACATTACGGTGCATTTCTAGAGAAGCCTATTCGGCAGAGTGACCTTTACGGCGGTCAGTACTATAGAATTACGGTGTTTTGTCTCACTTCGACTATGCACCCTGTACTGTGTGTGCTCGAGTATCACTGCCGCGATCAAAGCTCTTGATCTCTGTAGAACGTCTGCTCTTGCATTACTGTATCTTTTCCGTTTTCTGCGCTCAATTCACTCAACCACTTCAGCGTTGAAGGAACCAGGGATGATGAGATCGAATGCTTGAATTTTCATTTGAATTGCCCAAACTTCTGCTACGCTTCGAGTAGATTTACTAGCGTCTCCGTGCGCGTCTAGTCCATAGCCGAGAACTTCCCTTCTGCAGTCATGAATATGGATCCGAAGGCTCGGGCCGAGCTGATCAAGAAGCGGCAGCAGATGTCGAAAGACGTCCAGATTGGTGGCAAGGTGATCCACTCAGGAATTGTGCTGATTTCCATTTCCAAACTGGAGCTATTCGGTGTCCCTTGTAGGGCACGGTGAGAAGAAAGAAGAAGGTGGTGCACAAGACGGCCGCCGGGGACGACAAGAAGCTGCAGAGCAATCTGAAGAAGCTGGCCGTCACCAACATACCCGGCATTGAAGAGGTAGAGTAGAGACTGACACTTAGAGAGAAGCTGTGACTGAGTGGGCTCTGTATTGCATAGGTGCCGCTTAGTTTGTGGTTCCCGGGTGAGGAGCGTTGTCTCATAGGTTCTTTTGGGAAGCAGTAGTATCGGCATTCTCTTAGTAAGCAACCCCCTTTCTTCTAAGAAGGCCATCCAGTTTGTATGTGCACCATATTTTGGTCAAAACACGCTAATTTGTGCATAAATAAACGAAATATAGCGCCGCAGGCGAAAATTTGGAGAAAATAGGACCAACAAGCTCCGGTATTAAAAAGTTGAGTTTGTATTCTGACTGACATTGCAAAGAGTTGTGCTCTTTCTGCAGAGAGTGCGAGAGCTCATCGCCCGCATGCTCCGCTTCATGAGCCCCCGCTTCGCAAGAGGGTATTGCATAGCAATATTGATTTCGCCCGCGATTTGGCTTTTAGAGCAAGAACATCCCTCTTTCAAGCAACGCTTTTAAAAAGTGAAAAAAACTTGTAAAAGTTTTGGCAAACAATTGACAGAGCACAAAAGAGCGCACTACGAGCAATCAAACCGTGTCGCACTTCTGCATGTAGCAAAGAGCGATCTTAGCGTCAAAATCCCGAGAATGGCGTTTTCCGCTGCGCGTGTTTGCTAATTGAGCAAACTTTTGTAGCCGCATGAAAGAACACGTCTAGAGCTTTCACCTGGTGTGTCGATTGCCACTCTACGACGTAAGACCAGCGAGTTAGAGCCGTTTCGCGCTTTTGCACCTTCGAGTTACTGTAACTCGCGAAATTCAATCTTTTGAGTTTCGACCAATAGGAGAACAAATAATCAGTGAGTCGGGAGCTATCCAAAAAGCTCGAGATCGTCTCTTTGCGACGCAAGTTGAGCACGTTAGGGCGATTTTAGCCTCAAATTGCCGAGAATGGCGTTTTACGCGGTGCGTGTTTGCGTAGTTGAAAGCTTTTGCAGATGCATAGAAGAACACGTCGAGAGCTTTCACCTGACGTGTCGACTGCCGCTCTACGACGTAAGATGAGCGAGCTAGAGCCGTTTTGCGTTTTGACCTTTGGGTTACTGTAGCGCGCGCAATTCAAACTTTTGAATGTCGATTTCTCGAGGCACGTTACCAGCAAGTCGAGACCTATCCGTGGAGCCCAAGATCTCCGCTCTACGACTTTCCAACACCGAGATCTGAGAGCGTGACGCACGCACGGACTGACGGACGGACGGACGCACGCACGCCGAGCTCTCGTATGGTGTCGCCCGCCTGAGGGCGGGCGAAAAAACCGCCAAACATGCAAATATATTGTTGAAAATTCCGTTCGGGTGCCAGGGGGAGTATCCGGAAAAGTTTCCTGATCCCCTCCCCCGCCCCCTTCGCATTGGGTGGGAACCTCTGTGTCGTGTGTGAGTGTGTCAGTGTCTGTCCGTCTGTCAGGTGAACATGATCAAGGACGACGGGACGGTGATCCACTTCAATAATCCAAAGGTGCAGGCATCCGTGCCCGCCAACACATTCGCCGTCTTGGGACACGGAGAGAACAAGCGTGAGCTCTTTCAGCTTCAGTGAGAACAAGCGCTGTCTTTCCTTGCATTGCACTTTCTCTTTCTTTGCATTGCCCCTTGCACAACAGTGGCAAGGCCGATCACGCTGGAAATTATCAACTTTTCTCCATTTGTAGCAACCAGCAAATGCACCAGACTTGACTTAGTTTGATTTGACCAATCTTGAGTTATGGCGTGCGAATTTCAAATTCATCGTACTGTAGCGCTGGAGGAAAGACGTTGAAATTTCGACCTTCTGTTACTCTTGTGAGGGATAGGCCAACAAGACCAAATTTTCACCAGATAGGTATGCTCTAGCAGATTTTCTACTTGACGACACTGCCGTCAAATTCAGCTTTTTAGCACTCCGACCCCAAAAGGGGCGGAGTGCTATAGTGGAGCTGCTCCCGATCAAAATTTTTGCCACTCACTTTCGTACCTCATTTCTCATCCGATTTGGACGGGGTTTTTTTAAATCGATAGCTCTCGAGGGATAGTAGGGGTGCTCGGGCCTTCGTTTTTTTCGCGTGGTGGAAAATTTTTGAGAAAAAAATCAAAAATTTGAATTTTTACTTACTGGGAGGGTGTTCACCCAGCTGGAATTTCTGGAATAGTGGGCCGATTTTAACGCCCTTTGGATATGTTATAGCCCTCGACGAGACGAAGAGCGGAATCCCGACCCTCTAGGCCGACGCGTTCTCGGGTTACGGTAGCCGAAAGTGGTTTTTGACAAAAATTTGCCTTTAAAAAATCCTAGTAAATCAGGGAGTTGTTGGATCGGGCCAGATATCTCAAATCGGCAAGATTATCATGTTCTCTTTCGTTTAAGACCAAAATCGCCGAAATCCGCCGAGGAAATCTTGAGTTCTGCTGTCACAACGGGTCTCCGTCAGGGGTCGAAAATTCCAATTTTCGACTTTCGGCCGTTTTAGCGCTCGATTGCGCTGATTTATGGCCGAATGGACTGCACCACGCGATTCCCCGTTGAAAACTGATCCGGAATCAATTTTCAAAAATATTTTTTCGGCTACCGTACCCCGGCCGCGTCCAAAATTCGAATTTCCACCCCCGAGGACAAAATCAATGTTGGAGTCGACTGCGGTGCTTTCGAGGTCGCTGACGCCGAATCTGGCGTTATTTTGGCGTTTCGGATCAAGATTCGCGAGTTTTGGCCGAAAATCGACCTACCGGAGCCCTTCGTCAACGAAACTAAAAGTGTGGTGATTGTACGGTTGAAGTCTCGATTCTAGGGTATTTCACGGCGAGGAACGCGAATTCGCTATTAGTTTCTCCATATTGTGTCGATTTTGCCTTCAAACAGCCACTTTCCTAATGCCGAAATTCAAATTTGAATGCAACTTCTACCGTACTCGGCTCAAATTTGCGCGTGCATTCAAACTTTTGAATTGAAGGGAATGCAGTGCGGAAAGACGGCGTGGTAAAGTGAGCATTTGCGCATGAATTGTCAATTCTTCCCGTCCAAATTGGCAAGGCGAGTCTGCGATTGGCGCACCCCCAATCTTAGCTGCAGGCTACTGGTTGAATCGAAGCGCGATGGCGCATTTTGGACTCAATTCGGCCTGGTCTACAGGATTTCGGTGAAGTTCTGCTGCGCGCCAGCCGGTCCTTGTAGGTGGAGGGAATATGCGTACTATGAAACTCGCGCGCCGGCGGAATTTGTGGAGAATCTTTGGGCGGAAATCGGCCTTATTTCTCATGATAAGTGAGTGGCGGTCTGCTTTCTCCCGTTCTGGTCGGAGTGCTTCACTGCAGGCTCTCCTGCACGTTTCCCTTGTTCTGGTGGTGAAAATATAGACCTGTTGTAACTTGAAAGAATGTGCGCCATCAGGCATTCAATTGTTCGACGGCTCTGGTTTTGCTGGCCATGTAAAAATCAAAACCTGATTGCAATTGGCAAATTGCTGAGTGAAAATCATTTTTTACGTTTTGATTACCACCGGACATTTTGCGGATTATTATAATCCGTTTGGCGGATTATGTCGATTTTGCGTTCCGCTGGGCCGATTGGGCTAAAATTTGGACAGGAGTTCGGACTCGAGATGCCAATCACATATCAGAGGAGAAAATTCAAAAATTCCTTCGCGTTCGCGAGATTGGGCGATTTGGTGATTTCAGCAACCTTGACATTGCGCTGCAGTCGAACGCGACGTCGTGCAAAGTTGCTGTAATTGAATGAAGTTCTTATCTTTGTACCCTCTATCACTACACCAAATTTCAGCTCAATCGATTGCGATCCAATTTTTGTAAATCGGTGAAATTATCCATTTCTTCAAACATGGATTACAGCCGAATGAGCTAAAATTTGGTGTGGCAATAGAGGGTACAAACATAAGTACTTTATTCAATTACAGCAACATTGCACGACGACGAGTTCGACTGCAGCGCGATGTCAAAGTTACCGAAATCGTCTGACGTCAAATTTAATCCTGTATCTCGCGAACGCGAAGGAATTTTTTAATTTTCTCTTCTGATATGTGATCGGCATCTCGAGTCCGAACTCCTGTCCAAATTTCGGCCCAGCGGATCGCAAAATCGACATAATCCGCCAAACGGATTATAATAATCTGCAAAATGTCCGGTGTTAATCATAACGTTAATGCCTGCTTGAGCACATCCTTTCAAATTTCCACAGTGCTATAATTTACCACCAGAAGAAGTTGATGGTTTCATGTAGGAAACCTAGAGTATTATGTGATGAAAGTATGAAGTTATTCTTTTATCCCACACAAGAGTAGCAGAACAAGGTAGAAATTTCACCGTCTTCCTTTCAAATGCGCAGCGCCAAAGCTCAGGATTTGTCAAGTCAAATTGGGTGAAATTTGGTGACCTTATTGGTACTACAGTTGGGAATACTTGTGCAAATTTCCAAGGCGGTCGGCTGCCATGGGCGCATCCTGTAAGCCCTTAGAAGTTGACACATTTTGACCTCGCCAAAGTTCGAATTTGCAGTGCTGCATTCGCAGTGCTACATTCGCAGTGCCAGAAACACTAGACCTGCAGAAGCAAGGTGGCGCCATTCGGTGCACTATAATACAGGGTGCGTAAGAAAAGTGAGACCCTATCTTTGCAGCCGCCGTTCTCGAGATTGACTCGACATGTCAGTGCCGAATTTGGACACAGTACTACAGGGCGTTTTTCGCAAACACTGAAAATTTCGTTGTAATCGATGCAACGAACAGAAAATGGCGTAGTTTTCCCCAAAACCATGTCGAAAATCCGGTACGACGCTTTTCAATCACGGAGGAGGAGGCCCTCGAGGACGGCCTCGACCGTCATCTGCTCTGCGCTTGAAAAGCGTCGCACCGGATTGTCGACATGGTGTTTGGGAAGAATACACCAGTTTCTGTTCGTTCCATTTGCACCACGCAATACACCACAAAATTTGCACGGTTGGCCAGAAACACCCTGTAGTACGCTGTGTCTAGATTTGGACCTGATACGTTGAGTCAATCTCGAGAACGGCGGCCACAAAGTTGGGGATCTCACTTTTTACCCACCCTGTAGAATCGTAGCCGTGAAGAAATGTTGGCGCAATTGTGGTTGAAACCTCTGCAGAGATCACGGAGATGCTGCCGGGTATCCTGAACCAGTTGGGCGCCGAGAGTCTGACCCACCTGAAGCGACTGGCCAACAACGTCAACACACATCTGGGAGGACCCGGAGGCCTGCTGGCCGAGGCTGCAGCCGCCGCCGCCGGAGCCGAAGACGACGACGACGACGTCCCGGGTGCGTCGACTTTTTGGTTGGAGTGTATGGAGCCAGTGGCTCCCTTGGCGCTCCTTCTCCTACAAATACCTAGGCGCAAGGAAATGTAATGGAGCGCGGTACCATGTCAGATTGGTAGACATATGCCTAAGAAGAGACCTCTGACTTCCTTGTCGCTGTTCTCTGGCGCTGCTGTGCTGATCGTGTCCAAAATGGAGGTGATATACCGGGTGTTTCAGAGTTTCGGGCCGATTTATAATTTGAATAACTTTTGGTAGGGTGCGAATTTTTGAGTGCGGTTTTTTGCGGAAGATAGACAACACTCTGGGAAATTTTATTTGGCGCAAAACGAATCTTCAACATACAGTACGTTAACGGTGCAAGCAATTTAAGTTTTGAGCTTCTTGTTTCACAATTCTTCCTGAGTGTTCCAAAAGGCCTGCCCCCTCGCAAGCAAGCTGTAGGAGAGCTAGAGGGGCCAAACGCGAGGACAATGTTTCCTAATGTGTTTGCTACTCTGACACCAATTTTCAGCGCCCTAATCTTGCCCACGCGCCAATGCGAGCGTAAAACGCAAAACTCTCCTGTTTGAAGAAGAAGGGACCTGAAAATCGACGAATTTTGTGTTTTACGTTCGCATTGGCGCGCGGATAGGATTAGGGCTCTGAAAATTGGTGTCAGAGCAGCAAACACATTAGGAAACAATGTCCTCGCGTTTGCCCTACTAGCTCTCCTACAGCTTGTTTGCGAGGGGGCAGGCCTTTTGGGAAACTCAGGAAGAATTGTGAAACAAGCTCAAAACTTCAATTGCTTGCGCCGTTAGCGTACTATGCGGAAGATTTGTTATGTGCCCAATAAAATTTCCCAGAGTGTTGCCTATCTTCCGCAAAAAACCGCACTAAAAAATTCGCACCCTACCAGAAGTTATTCAAAATATAAATCGGCCCGAAACTCTGAAACACCCGGTACAACAGGGCGTTTCAGACAAACTGTCTTCAAATCTCACACAATTCAATTCAAAGAATCGTAAATGTCACCTGTTTGCATTACCACCATGCCGAAAATCGAGTACGGCGTTTTCACATAGTGGAAGATGGTGGGCGTGAGCTCTACGATCCCCAAGGTCGAATTCGATTTTCAACATGGTCGTATTCAAATCGACCATTCATTTTGAATTGCATGAAGTTTCCACAGTTTGTCAGGGGCACTAGGTAAGCACGGCCAATTGTGTGCGCAATCATTTTTTCCGCGCAATTGTGGTACATACCCCTCTGCTCGCAGGGGATAACGCCCTATGTGGTGTGCGGTTGATCCACAATCAACTTTTGAACTTTGAACTTCAATTCAAGTGAACTGGCCGACTTTTCTGTTCGCCTGAGTGGCAAGTGCCTACCTCTTCAAGTAGCAACTTATAACTCCGATAGGCCAACTAGTATAGGTAGCTAGCCTGCATTTCTCCGCAATTATTAGGGGATTCTCGTGCTTGAACTGTACTATGTGTGTGTATTGGTTACATTGCAGACCTGATCGGCGACTTCGAGGAGGCGTCGAAGGGCGAGTCGAAGGTGGTGGAGAAGGAGGAGAAGGTGGTCGAGCTCGTCGAAGAGGACGACGACGCGAAGCAGAAGGAGAAGAAGGAAGAGAAGGAGCAGGAGACGGCGCCAGCCGACAAGGAAGACAGCTAGTTGAGAAGACAGTCGTTGCTCGCAGTTCGCGTTCGCTCCCCGCCGGGATTGAAGTGTTTTCGTTTCGCGGTTCACGCGCCTTCGCTTGTTCTAGTTTCGACAAATAGAAGAATTGTTTTGGAGCGATTTTTGACTGAGAAAAGGATGAGATTTTGTTTCTTCGTCGAGTTTGAGAGCAGACAAAAAGAACACGTCAGCAGAGTCGAGAACGTACGACGACACAACACCTAACGTTGTAAATTAACGGCGCCCATCAAACGCGTTCTTGTATAAACATGACGATCTCAGCACAGTTAATCGTTGCCGTGCGAGTAGCTACAGTGTCACTTCATAAACGATTGGACACGTGTGTCCAAAGCCTGGGACTCGTGAGGTCGCCGGATGTCCCAGGTGCTGGTGGAGGCCAGCGAAAGCAAGGATTCGCGCCCACAACGTTCGCTTCACTGAACCGATTTCACCAATTTGTGATAAGATCGTTTAGTGTGCCAGATTGCACCCAATTTAGTTCCGTAGCTTCCGAGAAATAAATGGGTGGGGATTTTGGGCGCTTTTTGGCACTCCGCCCCGACGAAGTCGGCGGAGAGCAGTAGGCATCCTGTAGGGAACAAGGTTTCTACGTGCTCGCCTAACTTTCGCTAGGAGTAACCGATTTTGAAACGGTTTTTTGCGTTCGATAGCCCTGGTGGATGCGCAGGGTGGAAAGGAAGCGAGAAAATTCCGGTAGTGGAAAAATTTTTTGAAAATTCAAAAATTCAAATTTTTACTAAGTAAAAATAATTCCGTCCCCCGCCATTTTCGCTACACTTGATCAAAATTCACCATTTTTGGATATGTTGTAGCCCTTGGGGAGGCGGACTTGGGAAATCAAAAATTGGAAAATTTGGACGCGGCACGGCCGGGTTACGGTAGATTCAAATTTTGAGAACCCGATTCCGGCCGTTCAAAAAATCATATCTCGCGATTTACTGGGCGGATCGGTCTGAGATAAAATTTCCGGCCGGCGTCTGGATGCGCTCTTTGATTTGGCACCGAAATCGCCGAAATCCATCCAGCCGTTCGTGAGCTATGCGGTGCCAAAAGGTTTCCGTTGGGGACCAAATTTGGGGATTTTGGGATTTGGCCGGTTTTTTCGCCGAAACGCGTGGTTCTACCGGGAAACGGACACCGCCAATCGATTCTACGCTAAAATTTGGTCCGGAAACGTACTTTTCGGTTTTTCGAGCTACCGTAACCCGGCCGCGTCGAATTTTTGAATCCCGGGCCGAAATTTTCAAAATCGAGTTGACAGTTGGTTCGGGGGTTTTCGGGGTCGGGGAGTTCGAATTTCGCGTTAGTTTTGCGATTACTGTTCACTTTCGACCCTCTTCGGATGGTTTAGGGTGGGTTTGTGGCAAAAATTTGAAATCCCGGGGTAGTATTGAGGTGTAGCGCGGTGTAGCGGGACCGTCGAAACAAGTTTGGACCAATAGGTTTAGGGCCTTTTGACACCGGTTGTGTGCTTGCGAGCGCTCTTGGAGATGGCGAGCGCCATAATTGTTGGTTTGAAATGCCGCGGTGGTGTCACCCTTATGTGCTTTGCGAAGTCGGGCTCCTTGCCTGTTTCAGAAGCGCCATCTATTAGCGCGCTTCTTTCCCGCTCGGTGCACAGATGCGTCCTTGTGCGCGCGGCTGACCATTTGCCAGTGCATGGCCGTCGTTGTCGCGATGAAATCGCCGCGCGTGTGTGTGTGCCTCAAGCTAATACGCCACGTAGCACGCAATGAACGACCTACGAGCGAGCGGACCTCCGGCACGATGGAAGTAGAGGTGTTTCAGGTATTTTCGGAGTCGGGAATGTCGAATGTCGCGCCACTTTTGCGATTCTTCGTCTGTTTCGGTCCTTTTCGGATGCGTTAGGCTGGTTTTGGAGGAAAGGTCCGAAAACCCCATCCAGAATTGTGGTACAGCGCTGTGTACTAGCCAGCCAGGACAAGTCTGGCTAGGGCCAACAAGTTCATGACTTTTCGACTGCGTTTGGGCACTGCTTCCAACACGGTGCTTACTTCCCTATCGTGTTGCACGTGTCTGTTCCAGCTCGGTGCAAAGATGGGCCGTTGTACGTTCACGTTCCAGCGCATGTTGCCAGTACTGTTGGCGTTTTGCCCAGACGAAATCGCTGCGCGCCCCATCCAGCAGATCCACCACATAGCCAGGCTTAGGTCTCCCGTGGTGTTGTGACGTCACTCGCGTCTCTTCTGGGAGGGAGTGAAGGAGCGAGCGCGCGGTGCCCCGCGGCGCGCGGTGATAGCATCATTTACCTCAGTACACGTGTACAGGTGTATGGGTGTGTGTACAGGTGTGTACACCTCAGTACCGAAAAGTTCAGCTTCAGTGGGTGGTTTAAGCCAATCGGCGGAGTGCCACGTTGACACTCGCGGAGTGTCACGTTTAACTAGTAATAAATCGCTTTGCGCTTTTTGGCACTCCGCCCCGACGAAGTCGGCGGAGAGCAGTAGGCAACCGTAGGGAAGGTGCTTTTTGTGCCCCCTCATAACTTTCGCTAGGGTCAACCGATTCGCAAGCGGTTTTTTGCGTTCGATAGCCCTAGTGAATGCGCAGGCTGGAAAGAAACCTAGAAAATTCCGGTAGTGGGAAAATTTTTTGAAAATTCAAAAATTCAAATTTTTACTAAGTAAAAATAATTCCGTCCCCCGCCATTTTCGCTACACTTGATCAAAATTCACCATTTTTGGATATGTTGTAGCCCTTGGGGAGGCGGACTTGGGAAATCAAAAATTGGAAAATTTGGACGCGGCACGGCCGGGTTACGGTAGATTCAAATTTTGAGAACCCGATTCCGGCCGTTCAAAAAATCATATCTCGCGATTTACTGGGCAGATCGGGCTGAGATAAAATTTCCGGCCGGCGTCTGGATGTGCTCTTTCATTTAAGACCGAAACCGGCAAAATCCATCCAGCCGATCGTGAGCTAGGCGGGGGCAATGGGTTTCCGTTCGGGACCAAATTTGGGGATTTTGGGATTTGGCCGGTTTTTTCGCCGAAACGCGTGGTTCTACCGGGAAACGGACACCGCCAATCGATTCTACGCTAAAATTTGGTCCGGAAACGTACTTTTCGGTTTTTCGAGCTACCGTAACCCGGCCGCGTCGAATTTTTGAATCCCGGGCCGAAATTTTCAAAATCGAGTTGACAGTTGGTTCGGGGGTTTTCGGGGTCGGGGAGTTCGAATTTCGCGTTAGTTTTGCGATTACTGTTCACTTTCGACCCTTTTCGGATGGTTTAGGGTGGGTTTGTGGCAAAAATTTGAAATCCCAGGGTAGTATTGAGGTGTAGCGCGGTGTAGCGGTACTGTCGAAACAAGTTCGGACCAATAGGTTTAGGGCCTTTTGGCATCGGTTGTGTGCTTGCGAGCGCTCTTGGAGATGGCGAGCGCCATAATTGTTGGTTTGAAATGCCGCGGTGGTGTCGCCCTTCTGTGCTTAGCGAAGTCGGCCTCCTTACCTGTTTCAGAAGCGCCATATATTAGCGCGCTTCTTCCCCGCTCGGTGCACAGATGCGTCCTTGTGCGCGCGGCTGACCATTTGCCAGTGCATGGCCGTCATTGTCGCGATGAAGCCGCCGCGCGTGTGTGTGTGCCTCAAGCTAATACGCCACGTAGCACGCAATGAACGACCCACGAGCGAGCGGACCGCCGGCACGAATGAAGTAGAGGTGTTTCAGGTATTTTCGGAGTCGGGAATGTCGAATGTCGCGCCACTTTTGCGATTCTTCGTCTGTTTCGGTCCTTTTCGGATGCGTTAGGCTGGTTTTGGAGGAAAGGTCCGAAAACCCCATCCAGAATTGTGGTACAGCGCTGTGTACTAGCCAGCCAGGACAAGTCTGGCTAGGGCCAACAAGTTCATGACTTTTCGACTGCGTTTGGGCACTGCTTCCAACACGGTGCTTACTTCCCTATCGTGTTGCACGTGTCTGTTCCAGCTCGGTGCAAAGATGGGCCGTTGTACGTTCACGTTCCAGCGCATGTTGCCAGTACTGTTGGCGTTTTGCCGAGACGAAATCGCTGCGCGCCCGGCAATAAGTATTCCACGACCCACGACCCATACGACCCACGACCCAACGACCCAAGGAATCCACGACCCAAAGTGGAAATTGCGCATTGCGTTTCAAGACAGTGACGTACAGTAGCCGCTTTCGCTAAAAGCGCCCACGATGAATGCAACACAATGTCCTAAATACACCAAAATAACAAATGTGTCAGAATTAGCTTTCTACATGAAATTTTCGCTTTCTGGTCCAACTTAATATAACTTTAAGCAAACGTTGTGGATATGTCTCAAATTATGTACCCCTTTGCTGACCAACATTTGCAACATTTGATGGATCATGCTTGGCGTGGCAGCGCCAGACCATAACATGTTCCATCCAGGTCCCGCGCATCTTTTCCCATCATCATAGCCATTCGTTTCTTGGGCTGTACTAAATGAAATTGGTTGAAATTTGGTACGCTAACGGAGTACATAAACCAGCGAGAGCACATTGAGGTACGCACAAAACCTGAAAGGCGGCTTTGAGGCAGGAATGCTGGGTTCCTGTATGAGTGGTAGCAGTTCAATGCACGCACAAAACGAGAAGGTAGATCAATTTATGGTGCATATGCATGGGCCCCAAAGAACAAGCTGGTTCACTTTGAGGCATGCACAAAACGAGTAGGACAATTTTGGAGCAGGTAGGTATGCAGGGGCTCCTGAACGACCAGAGACACTCTGGGTCTTGTACTGTACGAGTGCAACCATAATGGGAAGAATAGAAGGCGTCTTGCTGAGGTGCTGATGGATGTTAGAGTATGATCTGGCAAAGAAGGAGAAGATGGTGGAGAAGAATTCATCCCCCGCCCATGGGGACGAAACAAGCCATGATCCCCTTTGCATCGCGTTTTTGAAAATTTTTGCAAATTTTTTGGTGTTTTATATAAATATCTCGAGAAGGACCCCCCGGAGCACCCGATTTTTTTGCGTGTTTTGAAGCCCCATTAGTCCTCTACATAAGCCCTAAGCGCCATGTAATATTGCGTCGAATTTTGCGGTCATTCAGGTCGTCAAATGCCGGCTAAAACTTGGCAAGCATAATAACGGCACAACCGGCTGCACGTCTGGCAAGTTTCGAAAAATTCGCTCAATTTTCACTGCAAAAGGACAGAGGGTGAAACTTTGAACCTGCGCAAAATCTAATTTTGGCGGAATTTTTGAAAAAAGTTTTGGCCTTCACTATTTCTCACCAAGGGGAACCAAATACCAAATTCTCGCGGAAATCGGTGACATCGACCCCAAAAAAATGGTCCACACATTGTTCGAATCTCTC
>JASAMZ010008132.1:0-18843 GCA_030248115.1 Linhomoeus sp. GSCO2_2 | reverse complement strand
AAGGCAAGAAGGGGGAGGAGGAGGAGGTGTGAAAGGATTCTAATGTGCGTGGATATAGTCAGTACGTTTGAAGGGTTTTCCTGCCATTGAAATGCACGGAAGCGGACTATGCATTCTGCTCAATTAAAGCGACAGGCGCGATTTGCAGCAGTCGACTCTTGTCGAATGTTATCAAGCTTGCAGAGACCAAGATATAAAAAATACTACAACGGAGCGTCTGTTTTGCTTGTGTGGCGCAAAGCAAAGTGCCCCGCAAATGGATTGGTGCAAAATAGGTTCCCTGGGGAACCTGTTTTGCAGGGGCATCCATTGGCATTGCGTTGGATCACAGTGTGCCCAAGGTATGACACTTTCCGTCTATACGTATCATAGACACACAGGCATAATGTGCGCACAAGTTGCACATCGGGGTTTGCATTTCGACACATATTCAGAAGCTAATATTGCCGCTCGATCTATTGGAATCTAACAGGTCATCCACTTCCAAGTCTTCAGCGATTTCTTCGCTGACGGAGCTTGCAGTTTCTGAAACAAGTGAATCGACGAAGTGAATTGATGAACTAAAATTGAACAAATCGGGCAATAACCGATACCCCTAGGGCTCTTCTTCTTGAACAGAGACACTGGCGTCGGCTCGGTTGATTTCTTGGCAGATGTACCTTTGTCTTTTCCGTCAATTGCTTTCGGGCTAACTTTGCCCTTAGCTGTGCTGCCGCTTGCGCTGCTACTTTTGCTGCTCGAGCTTTTGCCGCTCTTGTAGCTCTTTTTGGCTGTTTTTTCGCTACGTTCCGTTGGTGTGGCCGAAGAGGACGACGACGATTCGTCTGAACACATGCTTGGCTTGTCGTCGTGGTCGTGGTCGTCGTCGTCGTCGCGGTCGTCGTCGTCGTATTCGTCGTCGTCGTCGTCGTCGTCGTCGTCGTCGTCGCCGTCGTCGCCGTCGTCGCCGTCGTCGCCGCCGTCGTCGTCGTCGTCGTCGTCGTCGTCGTCGTCGTCGTCGTCGTCGTCGTCGTCGTCGTCGTCGTCGTCGTCGTCGTCGTCGTCGTCGTCGTCGTCGTCGTCGTCGTCGTCGTCGTCGTCGTCGTCGTCGTCGTCGTCGTCGTCGTCGTCGTCGTCGTCGTCGTAGTCGTCGTCGTCGTCGTGGTCGTCGTCGTCGTCGTCGTCGTCGTCGTCGTCGTCGTCGTCGTCGTCGTCGTCGTCGTCGTCGTCGTCGTCGTCGTCGTCACTCTCTTTACCCACCGGACGATTCTTTCTCCTTCTCCTCCTCCTTCTTCTTCGCATCCACCTGCAACTTTGGCTCAACGATGGGCTTTTCCGGGCTGAGCAGCAAGGGAGAATTCGTTCCAAGAGTTTTAGCCATCGGCGGCGTGAAACCAGTTTTCAAAGGCGGCAGAGCGGACGCTGGCTTTTGCACACTACCAAGTGGTGGCACCGCCGATGTTTTCTCGGAAACCGGTTTAGAGAGCGGCTTTTCCGCCCCACTTTTCGCCATAGTGAGTGAAGCCGGAAGCTGGCTCAAGTTCTGACTCGTTTCCAACGCTTCTAGGCTCTTCTCCAGACTTCTGGAATGAATTGTAGTTGTTTGCCGTTTAACGATGGTTCTAGCTTTCAATTTTGAAAACTACACACTTGTCCGTCTCTATGTGTGGAGCTCGCAGCATGAATTCCTCTTCTTGGCGCACCAACGGAGCGTGCTGGTCACTCTTTGGACTCGTTTTTTTTCCTTTGCGAGCTGTCCTCAAACGCAACAGAACAGTGTTCTGCCCGGCCTCCCGGGCCAGGGCTAGTACAAACTTGCATTAACCTCTCGGTAGCTTCCACGCAAATTCCGGTTCTCCGGCACGTTGGACGAATGAATGCATTCTATGGCCATTACATGGGGCAGAATCACCAGCACACACAACATCTGGGCTTTTTTTTTTTTTTATTGTTTGTTTGTGTTTTTTTGTTTTTTTTTTTTTTTTTTTTTTTTTTGTTTTTTTTTTTTTTTTTTTTTTTTTTTTTTTTTTTTTTTTTTTTGCGTCTGTTTTTTTTTTTTTTTTTTTTTTATTTTGTTTTTTTTTTTTTTTTTTTTTTTTTTTTTTTGGCCGAAGAAGCGAGCGCTAAATTTTTGGAAAAATTTAAAATATTTTTTATACTCCACAAAAAAGTGTGGAGTATATAGCGATTGTGCGCGAAACGCAGTAATTTTAACCGGATGGGGTTCGCGCATGAAGCGGCCGATTTGCAAACGGTCTTTTGCGTTGGGTAGGTCTAGTAAGGGGCCAGGGTGGAAGACCAATGGGGTCACGCTCCGGGACCCCGTTGGCGGGAAATTCAAAAATTTAAATTTTCAAAGTACTGAAAATTGGGTTGGGCAAGGTAGAACTCGAAAAAGTTGCATATAATGGTATATACTATCTTTTGATATGTTGTAGTACTCGATAGGGCCGAGGGTGCAAAAAAAGAATTGGATCGCTGCGGGACCCATTTTGGCGCCAAATTTAAAAAGTTCGCGATTTTTGGTCCTTTTACGACTTTGACGGGATGCTGTGCGGGCTAGGTTGCAGCTAGAGCGGCGAGACCGCTTTTGGTGCTCCTTCCCAGATATCCTCTATCGAATGAGCCATGAACGAAGAAAATCGGTCGAAACACAAAAAAGTTATCTTGGTGGAACTTTTTTGACTCCGGGGTCGAAAATTGCGATTATCGCGTTACGGCGTCTGTAGCGCTCGAATGCGTTGCCGAATCGGTTCAAAGGTGGTTTCAAACGATTCTACGTTGAAATCTGGTCCAGAAAAGTGTTTTGGCAAATTTGCAGAGCTACAGTAACCCTGCCGCGTCCATTTGAATATTGGGTGTCGGGTCGACTTTCGCGACATTATACTCGATTTCGGGGTTTTCGGGGGCGCTGATTACGAATTTGGCATCCGTTCAGTGTTTAGATGGTGTTTGAACGTACCTATGACGAATTCGCATGCTACCGTACCCCAAGTGCAGAATTTTGGTTCTGCGAGTCCGTATAGGAAGTTAGGGGTGTTGTATGTTGATTCTGGGATGTAGATCACGAATTCGGCATTAGTTTTGCGATAGGGGGTGTCAGGGGGCCACAACAGCAGATGAGTCACCGTGCGTAGGAGTTCAAGTTTGTGGAGTATACTGCGTCCCTCGGACGACTTGCCTGGTTTAATGTAAAATGCAAAATTTTGCCACTATCTCACTTTTCGTAATTTTGGACGCCATCATGGCAGAACGGGGGCTCTGGAACGGAAAACTGGATGTACAGATATCAAATTAATTGACAAAATTAAATATCTCTCACCCAGCACAAAATCCCTAATTTTCGTCAGTGAAACGAATCCAGGAGTGGTGAATTCCGTCTGTCCAACGTCCAGTTCCAGATGACCCACTGGAATGTTGTCGCTGAAAAGATAATAAAAGTTCAAACCAAATTAACAGAAAATGAAATCCAAAATAGCATAAATACCTCACAATCCTGTTGATCAAAACTCTTCCAAAAGTCGATTTCCCGGAATTTTTCGGGCCGGCGACCAGAATTACACTCCGCTTCCCGGCTCCTAGAATTACAAATTCACAAAATCTAATTAGAAATCCACAAAAACAACACAAAATTACAAACAAAACAGCCCAAAAAACCAACTGTGATTCCTGAGGACGACATTGTCGACTACTTGAGTGAATATGGAGGCTTGGGGTTTGGAGTAAATGGAGGGTGTGGCAGAGGGCAGGAAATAGGCAGTCTTTCTCAATGGCTCCACATGGGGCTGGGAGGGGTCCAGGGGTGGACTGACACCCCACAAGGCCGCCTTATACGCTTGCCTGCAAGTGAGATAGAAAAAATGATTTTTGTCGCGGTAAAAAGTGATATTTCTCCTACAAAGCTGGAAATTGATCAGAGTTTTGCATTTTAAAGGCTGCGCAGTGTTTCGCCGAATCATGCGCACACATTTGTGCAGATCTTAGCGAATTTTGTTGCATTTTGAAGCTCAATCCTCCCTACCTCTACTGTGACACCTACCGTACCCCTCTAGAGAGTCGACTACCCACTTTATGCATCGTTTCTTTGACACTCAAACATAACTATTGCACACAAAGTAGAGTATACCCACGGATGAATTCTCCCTCTGTAACTCAGCGCGTTGTCAATGGCCTTCTGTTGCTGCAGTTGCACATTGGGAGGGGGAGTGAGCCATGCCCCACTCCACAGACCTTTGGCCATACACACACCCTTTGGATTGTAGGCTTTCAACAACACATAGCTACTCGTCCACCTATGGAGACGGTATAACAGCTCGTACACCTCCTCTGACACCACCTGAAGTGGAACAATCTGTGAAATTCTGGTGTAGAATTTGTAAACTTTGTGTAAAATGTGTAGTTATTGTGTAGACTGTGTAGCCTTCTGTGTAAACTGTGTGGTTTTCTGTGTAAATTGTATGCTTTCTGCGTGAAATGCGATTATTGCGCAAAATGTCAGTTTTTTTGCGTGAAATGTGTGCAAATGCAAAATTTTGCCTAACTCTCGAGTAGAACAGAGTGCCAAATTGCACCGGAATTTCAGCCAACTTGTCATAGTTACGGTGGCTATATTTACGGTTGGTAACCCATCTTCCAAAACGCACCAAAATAGCATAAGCAAACCTGTTTGATTCTGTCTCTGAACTTGGCCGATTCACTCCCATCCATGGAGAGAGCAGAGGCTTCTGACCCAGCGGGAGGGCATCTGAGGGCGAAGGGAAGGCCCATACGATAGGGGCACACCACACTGCGCCATTGGGACTCTTTATATGGCTGGCCCACCTATACAATTGTATTGTCTCGTGCAAAATTTTGAAAAAAATGTGTAGAAAAACTCCCAAAAACTGACAATTTTGGCGCCCATGACACCCAGGACCCCGTATAGGCACTGGAAAGAGAGAGCGCCCACGCAGCTGAGACGACAGTCGGAAGGGAGGACGAGCAACTTCACTTCACTGCCCACATTGGTGGGCAACACACTGCAACAGTGTCTGTGTGTACTCAGATTCAGTGGGGCAGCAGAGTGTTCCGTCAGACAAAGCGTCAAAGCATGCCCCGGGACAAATGACTTGGTTTTGCTACACGACATTAGGCCTGTTGTAGCCTACAGAAGACTTTCAAAATACACTTCACTTCATTTGCCATTCACTGAACTGAAGTAGTTCCCTAAACATTGCAGTGCAGACACAAACATACCGACAGCTCCACTCGCTTGGCTGAGTAGTCTCCCCCACAATTTCCAAGGGTGGCTGAGAATAGACTGCTTGTTGTTGCACAGTCAGAGGCTGCTGAGCTATGGGCGGGGGGACAAAGGAGGGCCCACTCCTCTGCTGCACTGCCTTAGTACTGGCATTATTACTCTCCAAGATTCTGGAAGGTGCAGGAGCTGTGATATTCTCTTGAACAATCACAATTTCGTCTTCTTCCACTTCTTCCCCTGCGACGACGACCACGCCGTTGTGGTCGTCGTCCTCGTCGATGAGGGAGATCTCGCCCTCCTCCAGGATAGTCGGAGGCACGGGCACTGGCACTGGCGAGGGTCTGAAGCAACGAGACAAAGCGAGAAATTAGTCAAATAAGTACACTCTGCTCATACGCAGTATTGAACTCACTCTTCCGTCTGCCGATTCTCTCGCTGTGCCTTCTTCTTCCCCTCTTTGTGAAAGTATCTGTAGGCGAGCTTCTTGACAACAGAGGAGATTCCACTGCCACTGCGTCGTTTGCCTGTTGGATGGGGGAAGGAGTGGGCCGTCACCCCTACCCATAGGTGCAGGCCACCCGGAGGCCGGGGGGGGGGGGTTCTTCTTAAGGAAAATTTTCGAGAGGGGGGGGGGGGGGGGGGGGTCCCGGTACCAGGCAAATCAATTTAGAATGGCCAACAATGTGCCTATAAACGCCTTAATTTGGAAAAAAACACGCTAATTTGCGCAGAATAGACGAAATGTAGCGCCGCAGGCGAAAATTTGGAGACAATAGGACCAAAGACTACCAAAAATACAAGAAAATTTCCGAAATTTCCGGATTTTTTTCCGAATTTCGGATGCCAGGGGGGGGGGGGTCTCCGGAAATATTTCCTGAGGGCCATGGCCAGGGGGGGGGGGGGGGTTCCCCCCCCCCCGTCCCCCCCCCCCGCCTGCACCTATGTCCCTACCCCTTTCCCTCCATTATTCCCACTGCGAGTCACGGGAGGCTCTGAGCCATCCCCCGCCTGCACAACACTACGACACTTCCTGCCCATTTCCTTGCTTTCTTTCTTTCTCTAAAGGTTCCTCCCAAGTAAAAGCTGGATTTTAACCGAATTCCAGTTCAATCTTCGAAAGTTTCCCTTCATTCTCTGGACGCTGAAGTTTGCCGCGGGATAAAGACGGCTGCCTTCGCGCAGATCGTTACAAATATTACAGTAACCCTCTTCATGGAAGTCAGGCATTATCCGTCCAAAGTTGCAAGACTTAAATACACCACAGTACGAAAGTTCCACAGTACGAAAGAGCACAGAGAAGAAAGAATTGAAGCGAATCGCGTTGCCAACAGCGCATTTTAGCACTCCGACCCCAAAAAGGGGTGGAGTGGGGTCGGAGTGCGGTATAACTCCAGAATGAGTGGCCTTTTCAAAGCGGAGGCTGGTAATAGCTAAATGGCGCACCAGAGAGAAGTGTCGACTGACGAGGTGTATGCAGACGTGGAAGGTAGAAGGAAGTGAATGTTATTGCACGCGAGGTCGTTGGTTCAACAAAAGTATGGTTTGAAATAGCCACTTATTCTATAGGTTTACTCCCCCCAGTAGAAGTATAGTATGTGTGGCGATTTCAAAGAGTATAGTGACAAGGCAACGCAGCGGCCGATAACGGAAAGATGTTTGAAATGGCCATCTATTCTATAGGTTTACTCCCCCAGTACAAGTACAGTATGTGACGCGTTGGAGCAGGCTGTACTGACCGCTGACTGTCTATAGCCATTCACAATGTAGAATGCCAGCGGCTCCCCAATTGTACAGGCGCGCCTCATCTACGCTACACAGCGGGGGCTCCCCCGCTGGGGTGGACGGCGTCGGTGGCCCTAGTGCTACAGTACGATGCTCCTATAACTCGGTTCGATTGCGCGTGCGTAGACGCCTTTCTCAGCGCGTCTTATATGGACGGCGTACCGTAGGCGCAGCAAAATCAATGGCGGATGGTATTTTCGGAAATTTTTACAGAGCGTGAGTATTCGGCCAAAATCAGGCTAAATACACCGCAAATCGCCAAACAAACGACGGATTCGCGTTCTACCGCGTCAGAAAGCCCAGACACAACTGTCAACACAATTCTGGAAATTCGACCCCGGGACCCAATTTGTGGCCGGCCGGGTGCCGAAATCAGGGTAAAGGCGTCCCAAATCGCAAAACAAACACCGGATTCGTGTTCAGCGTCGTCGAAAACCCCCGAAACAAGTGAAAACTCAATTTCGAAAATTTCACCCCGGGATTCAAAAATTCGGCGCGGCCGTGATACGGTACCTCAAAATGGTCAAAACACTTCGTCTAGACCAACTTTTAACGCGGAACACGATGCAACGGTCACTTTGCAGCTAAAGGCACGCTTTCCGGCCCAAAAATCCATTCAAAGTCGAAAATCCCAATTTTCCGCTCGGGACCCGGGACTTTTGCCACCGCGCATCTTCCGAACGGCGAGACCGATCTCGGCGGTTTTGGTCGCGAATGAAAGGTAATATAAGTGTCCAGGTCAGAAATTAAATTGGCGAGGATCCACCGTCGCAAACTCGAGTTACGATTTTTTAAAGGTCGGAAAAAAATTCAAAATTTTGAATTTTCTACCGTACTCCCGCGCCAGACCACCTAGGGAGCCGAGTCCGGTCTGGTTCTGAAGAGGACCCAAAGGCCTATAACATATCCGAAAATCGCCAAATTCGATCCACTTTTGCGAAAGTTATGGCGTGAATATTTTTTTTACTTAGCAAAAATTTGAATTTTTGAATTTTCGCTAAATTCTTCCACCGCCGAAATTTTTTCACCCCCCGAGCACGCTGCGCGTCGTCATAAGCTATCTTTTAAAAAAAAATTTGGCTCCATAGGTGCTTCGTAGCGAGCGCTAGCCCCGAACATGCTAACTGTGGGCTTTTACCGCTCCTATAGCACTCCTTCGCTTTTCAAGCGGCGGAGTGCCAAAAATTTGGCACCCTTAGTGCTTCCTGGCGAGCGCTAGCTCTGGTTATGTTAACTGTGGGCTTTACCGCTCCTATAGCACTCCTTCGCTTTTCAAGCGGCGGAGTGCCAAAAACTGGCAAGTGTAGACCTCCTTGTCGTCCATTTTACTTTGTCTGAAGATGGACAAGGGCCGTCAGCCGCCTGTTCTAGCACAAAGATGGAAGCGTTGCTGTTGCGTGCACACGGCGCCTCGACTGAGACGTTACACACGTTGTTGCGTAGCGAATCCGAATATTTGTAGTCTTTACGGGAAGTGCCTGACTTCCATGAAGAGGGTTACTGTAATATTTGTAACGATCTGCGCGAAGGCAGCCGTGATAAAGAAACAAGCAGAGCGATACCGCTAACCGCTGCCACAGAACACAGATTGCGGTTAGCTGCATCACCCTACATACAACACCCTCTTCGAAAACACGACTCATCGACCTTCATGCACTGCTACAACCAGTGACGCGCAACCACCGCATTGCAAGGCGCATTTTGTCAAATCGCAAGGGACCATCGGTCTGCAATGATCGATTTACGCGTAACCAATCCCCACGTACCATCAACAATACATAATCAATTCATAGGCGGCAGCAGTCAATTGTCCGTACTTTCAAGGCTGGGGCGAGATCTCTGGATGGAGTGAAGATACCCCGTTTGTATTTGGATGTGCCGTTGTGTGTGCACTACCGTCCGTTCATCGGGTTGAGCGCGTCAGCGCTCAACCCAATTTGTTCGGCCGGAGGCCAGTGCGCCCCCGGGGACTAGGGGTTAGTACTACGTCATATAGGTAGACGTAACCGATCAGGCTGAAATTTTCACCATAGTTGTTCATAGTAACAAGAAGTATTGTGCTAAAATTTCAGCCAAATCGGTTGGGTGGTTCCCGAGATATTGAACAAAAACTCTCAAAAAATTCATCAATCTTGTACTGATTGCCATGTTTTCGGCCTCGTTCTCGCGAACGGTACTAGCTAGGGCAGTGGTTTATGGCGCGTTAGAACCGCCCACTAACCGCATTTATTATGTTAAAAAATCACAGAGGTCGGTTGAGTATTGCGGTCGTAGGCCCCGATCAAAAAATTGGCCGAAATTTTGGCTAAGTCCCGACTCCAGACGGCCGAGCTCTGGTGGTGCAAGCTAGGGCCCCAATCGAAGTGATCCACCCAAGACCACCATAGGGCGATTAAATTTGTAGAACATTTCATCTTCCTAGGTTGTACGGTTCCTGAGATATGGAGGACCAAAGGTCGGAATCGGTACGCATCCGGGGCTCGGCTCAAGACGGCCGAGCTCTACTGGTGCAGGCTGGGGCGCCAATCGAAGTTGTCCGGCAACGACCATCATATAGTGAACGAATGTGTAAAACATTTCATCTTCCTAGGTTGTTTGGTTCTTCAGATACGGATGCCCAAAAGTTGAAACCGGTACGCGCGCGGATCTTGGCTCACTTACGCCGAGTTCTAATGGTGCAGGCTGGGGCGCCAATCAAAGTGATCCGGTCTAGACCACCATAGGGTGAATAAATGTGTAAAACATTTCATCTTTCTAAGTCACCCCAGTAAAAAGTTACGTGGTGGCAAAAGTCCGGTTGAGTACGGGTCCGGGGGCTGGCTCAAGACGGCCGAGCTCTAGTGGTGCAGGCTGGAGCGCCAATCGAAGTGATCCGGTCTAGATCACCATAGGGTGAATAAATGTGTAAAACATTTCATCTTCCTAGGTTGTTTGGTTTTTGAGATATGGATGCACAAAGGTCAGATCCGGTACGCGCACAGATCTCGGCTCACTTACGCCGAGCTCTAATGGTGCAGGCTGGAGCGCCAATCGAAGTTGTCCGGCAACGACCATCATATAGTGAACAAATGTGTAAAACATTTCATCTTTCTAAGTCGTCTCACTAAAAAGTTATGCAGTGGCAAAAGTCGCTTTGAGTACAGTATGACATTATGACGAAATCGTAAATTTGTATAGTCGATGTCAAAATGAACTGTAGAGTGGTGATATGTATTGGAGGTGTTGAGAGTGGACTCTAGAATGGTGGTGAGTGACAGAATGGTGTTATGACGAAATCGTAAATTCGTATAGTCAATGTCGAAATGAACTGTAGAGTTGTGATATGTATTGGAGGTGTTGTGAGTGGATTCTAGAAGGGTAGTGGCTGACAGAATGACGTTATGACGAAATCGTAATGCGTATAGTCGTATAGCTGTCTGTGCATCCAACCTCCTGAGGCCAGACCTGTCTGTGCATCCAACCTCCTGTGGCCAGACCTGTCTGTGTGCATCAAACCTCCTGTGGCCAGACCTGTCCGTGTCCCCACACCTACAACAGCAATCCTTTCAAAGCAGACCTGTCTATGTCGCCTCTCAGCAAACCCGCTCTATGCCTCCCCCCCCCCCCTGAAGGTGTCCACTCTGTGGACATGGACAGGGTGTGTATTTCAGGAAAGTTCCCCCCTGCTGGGGGGTAAAGACAGGTGAATTTGTTCGCCTTTATGAAGACTGATGATGAACAGGCTGTGTATCTCAGATGACTTCGGGCCCTCTACTACACGAACAAATTCAGCGTGCTCTGTGTATGGGTGCCCAACTCTCACTAAATTATGAGTCTCTGTGTTTGTCGTTTGTGCACTTACTGCAAAACGCTTACCCAGCATTAGTGCAGAATGTGCATTTACCAACATTAATATCTCCAGAAGCTCTGTTAGCAGGTGAAGCCATCTACTTGCGTGCATGGCTGAGCAGTCAAAGTGGGAGTTAGCCATGGGGTCCATCACCCTTGCGTACTACGTTGCGCTGAGTGCGGACATTGTGTTGTGTGAGATGCGGTGGCAGGCACTGAAGCCACGCACGCGCGTGTTGATAGTGGCAAAGTGCGTTTGCCGCATGTACGTTGTGCGTACATGATAAGCTCCGTGCGCGTGAACAGAGCACGCTGAATTTGTTCGTGTAGTAGAGGGCCCGAAGTCATCTGAGATACACAGCCTGTTCATCATCAGTCTTCATAAAGGCGAACAAATTCACCTGTCTTTACCCCCCAGCAGGGGGGAACTTTCCTGAAATGGCGTTTTATATGCAGGCCGAACGGCAAAGGCGTACATATGTACTCATGTGTTCTACTGCGAATTCCATCCCACAGTGTTTGGTTTACTCGCACTGTACATGTGAGACAATGTCAAAGACGAGGGTCCACACATGTAATGTACCTTCTCTAAATGAAGTAGCACAGAGTGCAATTTCAACCTCTAGCAAGCAGCAACACCCTGCTGTAACTCCAATGCGTCTTGTCGTCTGTCTGGGCTGTGTATATATGTAGGTACGCTCAGCTATGGAATGAACTTTATCAGTGTCTGGGGCCGAATGTCCAAAAGGTCCTCGCTCCAGGGACCGCCGGCAGAGGGGCCAAAGTCAATGGGCGATGAGTGAGGCCTATAGACTGTCTCAGTCTTGCAATTCCCCCTGGAGAAGATCTCTTCAAAACGTTGGATGTCCAGAGTGCGCAGCTGGCGGCAGGTCTCCAGCAGTCGTCTGTAGCTGAAGATGGACCCTTGGGGAACAAGGAAAAAGCTCAATGTTCGAACGGAGATGGTCTGCAGTTGGGGTGCGGATAAGCCCAAGTGGTACAGGAGGTCGCAGCGTTTGCCATCGTCGTCGCCGTCCTCCGCGACGCCTTTATTCCCAGATTTGTATTCCCAGAGTTTGACGTCAGTCAGTGCCCCCATCACCTCAGGGCGAAGGTAGCGGGGAGCAATGAGCAATCCCTTCAGTTCCAGACAGCGCAGTGTGCGGAAACCGCCGAAGCGGCGCAGCCCCCACACTCTACCCTTGGGCACCGCCAGATGAAGTATGGTGGGCGTGGAGGATGACATTAGCTCCCTTATCCAATCCAGAAAGCGCTCAGAATGTTCAGGTGTCCGCACGGTCAGCGACTGGACCGACGGCAGACAGACTAAGCGGCAGAGAGCAGCCCTGAATTCCTCAAGGGTCTTGCGGACGAGCTGGCCGCTTTGGATGAGCGTCAGAGTGTCCAGTCTCTGTGAGGAGTCGCACAGGTCATCCAGAAGCCTGACAATCAGGGCGCTCACTTGATCTTGAGTGAAGGACACTTCACTCCAGCCAGTTGTACCCTGATCGCAGTACTTCCGTCGGAACGCCACTTCCAGTCGCTCCAGGCGGCCCCAACCACCGCACAGTCGAGCAATGATGGAGAGGCGATTTTGAAAGCCCTCGTCTGTCTCTGGACTGTCCCCATCCAGCTTTGGTATCAGCAGATCGAAGTGACTGCGACAGCCACTCTCCGTGCACACGTCGAGCGCCAGTTGCGGCGGCATTGAGGGCGCCGGATGCTTGCGACGTTCTGGAGCGCCAGCCATTGGAAATGGGTCCACTGGAGCTTTCGTTCTCGTTCGAAGAGCCTTGGTGGTGTAGGTCAGAGTGACCCCGACCACTCTGATGGCTCGGTCGTAGACGGCCGCCCACTGGCGGCAGACCAGGCGAAGGGACAGCGCCTCTTTCATTCCGAAGAAGCCGAATATCCCCAGCAACACGTCGTCCGGCAGACGGCGCTGCGATGCTACAAAACGACCCTTGCTTCCTATTTGCTTGGAGGTGACACGGAGACGGTAGCCTAGCAGCGAGAACTGCTGTGCACATATAGCTGACCTTGACTGTCCAGCCTGGCAAGCTTCCTACCGTCCTCGTCGCATGTTAATGGAATGGGTTCACTTCTTTTCGCCATAGCAGCACGGCAGGAAAGAACGAGGCCTCACTTCACTTTGAGTACCCAGTTGCGTCAGTGAAACGGCCGGCCTATCATACACAGCGTTAATTGCAGCGAACCTACGCGCAGCACAGGCAGGTGTGCTGTCTGTGTAGTTGATGCAAACGATACGACACGTGCGTATGGCCCCCAACTGCAGCACAATCCCTTGTATGTAGAGGGGAGACTGGTCGAGCGCCAATCTTGACAAGTTGTGCGGAGGCGTGTTGTTTGGCAGTGTACGGGAGAAGTGCGACCGTCGTGTTCTTTGCTTGGAAGCGGCACGCCCTAAGTGAAAGAGTAGTAGGCACACAGTGTTATTGAGAAGAACACTGTTGGAACGCAAACCCATGAAGGGTACCTTCAATGTATTTAGTAGTGAAGCGAGAAGCTGAACGTCCTACCTGAATAATGTAGTGAAGATGAACACGCGTACTCTGCACTACACAAAGTAGCACTGATTACAATGGCAACATCAGCAATCAGCAGCAGCAATACCCTTATACTGCACCTTGTCGTCTGTCTGGGCGATACCCATGTACTCTCAGTCACGGGGGAATGACCTTTATTAGTGTCTGGGGCCGAATGTCGGCAATTACTATTCCACGACCCAACGACCCACAACGACCCACGACCCATGGAATCCACGACCCATGGTAATTTGGTGTAATTTGTGCCCACAAGTAAGCGTTCGTATGTATTTGAATCAATTACTACCTTACGCCCCGCGCTCAAAACGCACGCTCCGTTCCATTGCCCTAAACTGAGTTCAAACTGAGATCAAATACAGTTCTTGAGTTGTTTCTGGGGATTAGATGATGCTGAGCACGAATCTAGGGTTCATTTACCAATTACTATTTTGTGTGACGTTTGCCTGATGCCAAGCAGTAAGGGGACATGGACTTTAAAATGGGGAGATTGCTAGATAAATGGGGAAATTCCTGGCATTCTTTCACAAGTGAAAATTTTTTACGCCTTTAAATTTGCTGTTATAACTAGTTTAAATCTGGAATTTTAGCTTCAAAACAATGCTGCAGTCTAAATATTTTTGGATTCTTGCCTAAGTTGTACCAAACGCTGTTCAAAATCTGCGCCACAGGCAAAAATATTTCTTCAATTTTCAGATTTCGAATAGGAATTATTACTTGGAAAGGAGCCAACAACTTTTCCATATACAGGCCTTCTTAAAATTAGTTCTTCTGTGGGTTCAGACCCAAAGCAGGCACTGTGGCCTCAAGAATTCCGCCACCACCCCCAATTCCAAAATCCTGGATCCATTCATGGCCCCCAGGCCTGCTACTACTCCAGTTAGATTTTTGTCACAGTCAGGGCAGTGGTGGATCCAGGATTTTGGAATGGGGGAGGGGCGGAATTTTTAAAGCCACAGGGGGGACCAAGATGCTATAAAAGCACATAAAAAACTTGCGCCGCAGGCGAAAATTCTTGCCGATTTTGGCCTATGTTGGTACAAAAATGCTTTAAAATAGCGCCGCAGGCAAAAATTTTGGCCGATTTTGGCCTATTTTGGTACAAAAGTGCTATAAAATAGCGATGCAGGCAAAAATTTTGGCCTATTTTGGTATAAAAGTGCTATAAAATAGCGCCGCAAGCAAAAATTTTGGCCGATTTTGGCCTATTTTGGTACAAAAGTGCTATAAAATAGCGCTGCAGCCGAAAAATTTTTTTCTCTGGAGGTGCTGCCGCGCAATTTTTTTTTTCTCGGGAGGGGGGGATGGGGAGGGGGACGGTTTGGACGAATGGGGGGGGGGGGGGGGCAGGGCGGACGCACAATCACCCCCCCCCCCCCCCTGGATCCGCTACTGAGTCAGGGTTTAGTTCAGTGGCGCAGCCAGGGGTGGGCAATTGGGGCAAATGTCCCCCCCCCTTGCCGGCTTTGCCCCCCCCCCCCCAGATGGCCAGCAAGAGAAAAAATTTTCGCCTGCGGCGCTATAAATAGTAAAAATTTTCGCCTGCGGCGGTATAAGTAGTAGGAATTTTCGCTTGCGGCGCTACAAGTAGTAGAAATTTTCTCCTGCGGTGCTATAAATAATGGAAATCTTTGCCTGCGACACTATATTTAGAAAAAATGTTCGCCTGCGGCACTACAAAATCGTAAAAATCTTCGTTAGTTAGACAGTTTCTGTTGCTGTCAACGATGCTGTGCACGCACCAGTGAATCCTTTGCAACTAGGCACACCTCGAAACGTTGCCTGTCATTTGTGCTGAATTTAAACGAGCACATTACGAGCATTCTAATGACATGTAGAACACTGCTCTACGATGTAAGATGAACAACTAAGAGCCATTTTCATACCAAAGATTTCAAAAATGCCACTGGTGGTGCGCGTTTTTAAAGCCAAAAACCTCCTGACATCGCATAAACGTTGAGAGCTTTCAAATGACATGTACCCACTCTCTACAACATAATGCCAGCGAGCTAGGTTGTTGCACCATTTTCAATGGAACCACTTGAAAATCGTTAGTCAACTGCTGCTTGACATTAGGCAAAATTCACACAAAACGTTAAATGAACCCAAGATTCGTGCTCAGCATCATCAAATCCCGAGAAACAACTTAGGAATTCTATTTGATCTTAATTTGGACTCTCCAGGTCGACTTTGAGCTTAGGGCAATGGAACGGAGCGTGTGTTTTGAGCGCGGGGCGTAAGGTAGTAATTGATTCAAATACATACGAACGCTTACCTGTGGGCACAAATTACACCAAATTACCATGGGTCGTGGATTCCATGGGTCGTGGGTCGTTGTGGGTCGTTGGGTCGTGGAATAGTAATTGCCCGAATGTCCAGAAGGTCCTTGCGCCAGTCGTCGGCGCCAAAGGCGCCAAAGTCAATGGGCGACGACTGAGCCCTATAGACAATCTCTACACTACAGGCCCTGCCAGGACCGTCTTCTACACATAAGATTTCCAGAGTGCGCAGCTGGTGACAGGTCTCCAGCAGTCGTCTATAGCTGAAGACTGTTCCATATCTGGCCAGGGCAAGATTCAGATTCCGAATGTTGATGTTCCGCAGTTGGGGCGCGCATAAGCCCAAGTGGTGCAGGAGGTTGCAGCGCTTGCCATCCTCCAGGACGCTCTCCTGGGTGTAATCACAGAGCTCGACGTCAGCCAATGCCCTCAACTCGCCGGGATTCAGACGACTCTTCGGAAGTGAAAATTTCTTGAGTTGCAGACGGCGAACAGTCTCACGGGCGCCAAAGCAGCGGAGGTCGGCGAAGCTGCCGTTCGGTAGAGCCAGATAGAGTGGACTGGGTGAGGGGAAAGAGTCCCGCATCCATTGGAAGAAGCAAGACCACCCAACCACCACCGTCAGCGATTGTACTGACGACAGGCAAATGAGCCGGCCGAGGGGGAGCCTGAGTTCTCTGTAAGTGTCGCCGCTGTGGTAGTGGTCAGTGTGGATGACGACCAATGAGCGCAGTCTGCCCGCCAGTCTCTGCGAAGCGCGCAGCTCCTCCAGAAGGCTCGTAGCCAGCGACGTCACTTGAGCTTCTTCTGTGAAGGGCACTTCTTCACTCCAGCCAGTGCCCTGATCGAAATGGTGCGCCCACTGCCGGCTGAAGGTCACCTCCAGTCGCCTCAGACAGCCCCAACCGCCGCACAGTCGTCTCATGAGGGAGAGACGACGACGACGGCCCTCTTCGGTCTGCAAACTGTCTCTTTCATCCCGTGTTGGTAGCAACAGATTGCAACGCCTTTGACGGCCACTTTCAGTGACGAGATCCAGCATCAGTTCAGGAGGAAGGGAGGGCAACGGATGGCCGCTGTCTTTGCCTTTGCAGGTGTAGGTCAAGGAAAGCCCTACCACGAAGGGTGGTGGGTGACAGAATGGTGTTATGACGAAATCAAGTTTCAATTCGTATAGTCAATGTCAAAATGAACTGTAGAGTTGGGGTGTGTATTGGAGGTGTTCTGGGTGGGATTTGGGAGGGTGATGTGGGTGACAGAATGGCATTATGACAAAATAGTAATGCGTATAGTCGTATAGCTGTCTGTGCGTATCCAACCTCCTGTGGCCAGACCTGTCTGTGCATGCAACCTCCAGTGGCCCGAGGTTGCTCATGCTCCCCCCAGCCCTTCCAACAGCAATCCTTTTAAAGCAGACCTGTCTATGTCACCTCTCAGCAAACCTGCTCTATGCCCCCTAGAAGGTGCTCACTATCAATACGTGGAAGGGTGTGTATTTCAGGAAAGTTCCCCCTGCTGGGGGGGAGGGGTCTGGGGCAGGTGAAGCTCTTCGTCCTTATGAAGACTGATGATGAACAGGCTGTGTATCTCAGATGACTTGGGCCCTCTACTACACGGACAAATTCAGCGTGCTCTGTATCTGGGTGCCCAGACTCTCACTAAATTATGAGTTTCTGTGTTAGTCGTTTGTGTACTCACTGGGAAACACTTACAACCCTCCTAAGTGCAGAATGTGCGTTCGCCAACATTAATGACTCCCAGAAGCTCTGTTAGCAGGTGAAGCCATCTTGCTGCGTGCATCAGGGCTTTAACACAGTAAAAGTGGGGAGTTGGCGATGGGATACATCCACCTTTTATACATCTGACATAATTCAGACATTGTGTTGTGTGAGATGCAGGGGGAGTCACGGGGGGCACACTAAAAAGCATGTTTATAATGGGCTAGAATGCATTTTGAGCATGTTTTTTATGCGTTCATGGTGTGCTCAGTGCAGGTGAACAGAGCGGGTTGGATTTGCTGGGGGGGGAGGGCCCCAAGGGCTGGTGTGATGCACAGGGAGCTGGTCGTGGCTGGCTCTAGTAAGGACGCGGCAATTCACCTTGTCTCTACCCCCGAGCCCGGGGAGGTTTTATGAAGTCTTTCATTGCCACTGAGGAGTATGATATTTTAAGGTGGGAAGGCTGGAAACATGGGACTGATAGCAAATGTTTTAGCTGAAAGCATACAAGGAATGTAACTCTATGGCACATGCCAGTGGAGGGTTAAATCTTAGACAGGGAAATATTGATTGCTGGTAAGAAGTAGCATATTTTAAGGTCAAAAGACAGGAATAATCCGATTGATAGCAAATGTTAGGTAAAAGTCTCAGAATGGCAGTGTCTGTCACATGCCAGTCCAGGTTAAATCTTAGACAGGGAAATATTGATTGCTGGTAAGAAGTAGCATATTAAGGTTCTGCATTTTGCGCACAAATGCTATATACTCCACACTTTTTGTGGTCTAGAAATATGAACTTTTTTTCAGCCGCATGAAAGAACGCGTTGACAGCTTTGACCTGACGTGTTGATTGCCATTCTATGACATAACACGAGCGAGCTAGAGCCGTTTGACCCCCTGACCTTCGGCTTACTGTAGTGCCTGCAATTCAAACTTTTGAATTTCGAAAGCTGTTATCTGAATGATCAGTGAGTCGAGACCTATCCGTAGAGCTCAAGATCTCCGCTCTACGACTTTCCAACGCCGAGATCTGAGAGTGCTGACGCGCACAGACACACAGGATGGACGCACGCACGCACTGCGAGCTCTCATAGGGTGTCGCCCGGCTGAGGCTGGGTGAAAAAAACCTGGAATAATCAGACTGATAGCAAAATATTAGGTAAAAGCCTCAGAATGGCATTGGCTATCTCATGCCAGTCCAGGTTAAATCTTAGACAGGGAAATCTTGATTGCTGGTAAGAAGTAGTATATTTTAAGGTCAGAAGACTGGAATAATCAGACTAATAGCAAATAGCCAGTCCAGGTTAAGGTCCAGGTTACTGTAATAATCAGACTGATAGCAAATGTTAGGTAAAAGCCTCAGAATGGCAGTGTCTGTCACATGCCAGTCCAGGTTAAATCTTAGACAGGGAAATATTGATTGCTGGTAAGAAGTAGCATATTTAAGGTTCACAC